>BQNB010003509.1:104391-114409 GCA_026074375.1 Tanacetum coccineum | reverse complement strand
GTGGAATTTGACCTTTTGCCTTGGTCAAGGGCATTCGGTCAGGATCTGTATTAGGGTTGCTATATAAGTGTACGCTACCAGCGAATCATCCACATATTGGGGGAAGATTGTTAGCCTTAAAATATGGTGATATATCTAGAATTACATTAGTTTAGTTAAAGTGTGACACATAGGGACTAAAAATGATAAGTTACAATAGTAGGTGTCACTAGGACTATAAATACCCCCTCCATACTTCCATGGAGGGGTGAGGATAAACATTTGTCTCATAAGTATGTGTTGTTTCTCTCTTTAGAAAACAAACACACTATTTCCTTTCTCTCTCTAATAAAATGGCTTACTTTTATTTCTATCCTCCCCGACCTCCGGATTGTCTCTTATTAGTGAAATCTTATTGTTAACAAGGGTTAAGGGCAAACGATTTAACATGGACACGCAAGGACGATAAAGATTTTATACTTACCCCGTTAAGCCCGATAAACTGACGAAAGTAATAATATATTATTATTATTATTATTATTATTATTATATATTTATATATTTAAATATATATGAAATAACGTTGCAAAAATATCTATTCGTTTATTTTCGATCTTCGAACTCCCACTTATCTCTTGTCAGATTTTCTTGGACCGTTGGATCAATTGTTTCATTAACATTTTTTGCTATGTTTTGAGTTTTGGGTGTCAATGTTGCACTTAGCCCAAGTGTTTTGGAGTCGTGTTGAGTATTTCACCACATAACCATAATATGAGATAACGGTTTCGTTATGAGATAACGGTTTTGGTAAAAGATAACGGTTTCGTTATGAGATAACAGTTTTGGTAAAAGATAACGGTTTCGTTATGAGATAACGGTTTTGGTAAAAGATAACAGTTTCGTTATGAGATAACAGTTTTGGTAAAAGATAACGGTTTTGTTATGAGATAACAGTTTTGGTAAAAGATAACGATTTCGTTAAGAGATAACGGTTTTGGTAAAAGATAACAGTTTCGTTATAAGATAACGGTTTTGGTAAAAGATAACTGTTTCGTAATGAGATAACGGTTTTGGTAAAAGATAACGGTTTTGTTATAAGACAACGGTTTTGGTAAAAGATGATGGTTTTGTTATAAGATAACGGTTTTAAGATAAAAGTAAAGGTTTGGTGATAAGAAAAAGGGGGTTTTGTAACGGTATTGAGAATCTTGGTGTGTGTAAAGACGAACACTTGTACAATAAGATAACTTTGTACAAATATTAATAAGGTGTCGTAATTAACTAGGTTGCGGTCGGGTACTGCTGTGCGCTTGCGTTGATATTATTTGAGCTTTGAGATTGAGATTTGTGCTATTTACATTTTGCTATTTGAGGTGAGTTCTCGTAGCCTAATTTTTCACTGTTTTTCCGTTGGAGGAAAATGATACTCAAATGTGTTTTGAACTGTACGAAATGTGGTTTTGTTTTTGGGACAAGATATGTGCTTATGACTGCTATGTGAATATTATGTGTTGCATGATTGTTTGGATCGAAGGGGTACGCCTATCTTAGTATTTGTATGATTGTTTGGATATGATGGGTACGCCTACCCAGTATTTGTGTAGTTATTGGAGCGGATGGGTACGCCTACCCTGGTATGTGTGAGGTCCTGTCCTAATTTAGTGCTCCAGCTGGTAGACCTTTTAGGTGAGTAAGTGACATATGGTGATTAACTAGCGGGATTTCTAGGTTGTGTTACATGACTAGTGAGGTTGCTATGTCATGGGTTATTTACATATATATTCACTTTCATATTGCACTATTATCCACTGTTTTGAAATATTGGCACAACTTTTGGGTTTAAGGTCAAACCTACGAGCTCACCAATATTATTGTTGGCGTTTTTGAGTATCATTTTCAGGTGTGTCAATTAAAGGTATGTGAATGAGGTTGGAAGACCAAAGATGTTTACCCCAAGGGGGTTGAGTCAATATGAGTTGAAAGTGTTTTATCGCCAAGTCGTAACTTGTAAAGTTAATGTAAATCCAAATCTTTTCTTTGTAAATTGTAAAGTGTATGATCTTGTATCTTGTGTGATGAACGGTATCGTTGCATCCCGTGTTTCCGCCACTGGTGGGGTGTGACAATGAGGAAAAGCAAAATGGATCAAATTGGTCCCCCCTTGGTATCCTATACTCGTTCACACCCCCCTCCTTACCAACCAAGCTCTACAAAATTTGCTAGTTGGTTCCCCTTTAATACATATTTCATTTTGTCCTAGCCTAGGATCCCATTTCATGAACCAATTATAAGTCTAGGTGCATCCTATATTTTTCATTCATTCACACAATATTTTCTCTCTTGAACCAACCAACGCCACCTCTTGGTGTTTATGCTCCTTGATTCAAGTTTTATTGACGGTTTGTTGATTGTGGTTAGTTTCAAGTATTATTTAGGGTATTCCTTTGGTTATTCGAGTAGTATTCATAGCTTTTTGGGGTTAAATATTCAAGCTTTTCATCACCATCTTTTCCACACAAGTAAGTGACATCGTTACCTTCATTTGAGTTAACTTTTCTTCTACTTGTTCACTCGTCGCCATCTATTCTTCTTAAAAACTATATCATCCATGTTTGAGGTCACTTTTTATAACAAAAACATTAAGATAAACAAGGTTATACAACTAGTTTTCAAGTTTGGAACTTTTATTTATAATCTTGTATTTTCTTATACTTTTGAGTTCGTGGCGAAACGTTGAGTGTAAAAAGTGGTGTTTGGTAAATGAGACGATGGAATTAGGTTAGTATTGTGTTTGGTTTTGTTGTTGGATTTAGGTAGTTGAAGGAGTTAGGTTAGTTTTTCAAATTTGTGAAGTTGTGGTGAAGTTTTGGATTGATTTCGGATAAAATACCTTGCTACCTAGAAATGTTTCGTGGGTTTTGGGAACCTCAAAAATGTTTTAGTCACTTACAACTCTAAGAATATGATAGTAGATGCCATTAGGCAAGTTTTGATATAAAAAACACTAAAATCGGACTTAAAATGAGCAAGTTATGGTCAAATGAAGTTGGGTACACTTTTCGGCAAAAACAGTTTCGGGTACATTATGAGCAGATTCATAAATGTGTGTTTTGACCCCTTTCGGGTCCGAACCGGCTAAAGGGTATAAAAGAAAACTTTTTTGAAATGATTTTTTGATAAAATAAGCGGATTTTCTTAAGGCTTGAAAGTCTAAAACGAAGGAGTTATACCATGTAAAAATCGGATCATTTTTGAGACACTATAATTAAATTAGGTGCTGATTGAAATAATAAAATAGCTTTTCAAGCGTTTTTGAGTCCGTTTGGGTTTAAGAAACCTTAGCGAATGATAGTGTATCGGTTATATATATTTAGGAGACGTTAGAAACTTTCTAAAAACTATATTTCGAAAACGTTAGAGATTTCAAAAAATAGTAAGTTCTTATTAAGAGAAACATATATACTAGCGAGATAAAAGTGGAAGCTAGATAATAAGTTTTCCTTAGGGTGTTTGGATATAAAATGCACTCAACGAATTTTAAGATACGTCATCTCGTTCGGGATTTCTAAACTTTCCAAAAATAGAAACTTTCCAAAAATAGTAATTTTTGTATAAATGTCGAAACTTAAGTAAAAACCTTATATTTTCGTCAAGACACGTTTTTATTAAATAAAATTAGACACAAACACAAGTGGATGCTATATAATTCTACAAATGATTCATACGGCGTTTCGTTATATTATTCCTGCTCCTAAAGCGCGTCATTTACTTAGGTCGCGGTTAAGATCACTTGGCTACTCTCTTATTTTGTTGATTTCTTTCGTTGATTACTTTCGCTCACCATTTGCTTAAGGTGAGTTTGTAACCTCATGTTTTACTGCTTTACAATTACTTTACAACTTTTGGGGTGAGAACATTGCTTGCTTTTAAATTCTGGATACAAGTACTTTACATTACTCTTACATGTTTACGTGTTGCCTAAGTTACCGTTAAACCACTATTGCTCGTTATCATGAACCGTTAATTAAGTGTTATAAGCGCGAGTGTTATAAATAGATCTATTAAGACTGATAGGCGTCGTCTGGGTTTCGTAATTCTCACTTGACTGACTGATTGGTTAAACGGACGTATATCATGTCGAACTTGTAGGTGGTCTTTGGTTGGACACCATTAGGGCAAGCCTTGCTTAGCATCTAGTATGCTTCATACCTTATTTAGCTTCGGTATCATGAGCTTAGTGCAACATAAATACCTTTTTATGATATTGTATTTGTTACGATAGTCACACGTTTATAAATCTTATGGTCCATACTTACGTTATACTTAAACCTACGAATTCACTAACTTTATGTTGATGTTTTAAGCATGTTTTCTCAGGTGCTTAGCTTTGACTTCTCTTGATGTACTATATGGAGTCTACATACATTATGGCTACATTTTTCCAAGAACTATTGTCTATCATTTAAATACCGTTGTTATTTAAAACATCTTTAAAGCTTTCGCATTGTCAACTTATTTTACTTGGATATTGTAAGACTTAAATCATTTTTCATTTATGCAACGGTGTTTACTTTTCAAAACATCCATGTAGTGGTCGTTCCCTTTGCCTCGTGTTTGAAACATTGTGATGTCACGCCCTCAGATTCTAATTTCCACTGCGACCTGTTTTGGGGGTGTGACGGATTGGTATCAAGAGCCAAGGTTATAGAGAACCAAGTAGTATATACTAAGTCTAGTCTATAATCAATACGTGATCCTTATGTGATTATCCTTACCTATACGCATCTATATTTTGCATATATGTGCCTTTGCGTTCCTATATATATATATATATATAAATTGCTATTGTTTATATACCTAAGTATTATTTTGTTTATGTATTATTTATATTCATATTGCCATATATTTTGCCATTCATTTTACCATGAGTAATTTTACATCACGTTTACTTCTCATTGCACGCATCCTACATCGTTTTATATAAAGGCGACTAATGTTTGGTAGCGGGTGCAAGTTTTACATTTATAATCACGAATAATTAAACTACCAAAAATGGATACGAGCAAGTATACTCGTTCATTTATAGTAAAGTGGTAAGTAGAGTTCGTTCCACAGGACTTGGTAATAATCATTATAGAATAACGGAATAACCAAATAGGTTGTCACGGTCCTTATTACTTCTATACTCATGTCTTTAGAATCTTTCATGAGAAAAACAATACTTGTGCTAATTTCTATTTCATTGATATGATGGTTGATTAGTTGGTTAAACTTGTTTGTATGACTAACAAAAACATAGGTTATATGGATTCGATCCATGATGTCTTTCACAAATCCACAAATACATGTTAAAATGATAGGGATCCCTTTCGACCTATGAACACCAAACCTTCTAATCATTTTTAGTCCAATTGTTATGAAAAACATGATTATATTAAGTAATTTCAACGAGTCCTTTCGTCCTATACTCGAGTTTAAGATCAAACAAGCCTTTTTAAAAATGTTAATTATGAAACTTAACCGGAAATCCTTTCGGTCTATAAATCCATTTTTAGGTTTCATCAACATGTAATCCAACAAGTTATTACTCCAAACAATCACGAAACAATTCATGATATTCAAGCATACAATTATAATCAACACATCATAACCAATTACATATCATTTGCACAAGTATATCAAACACTACTCATAATTCATTTCACTAATCTCAAAACTCAATTCAAACATATTGTTCATGACAATAAAATAAGTAAACTTTCTAGAAATATAAGAACATGTATTATACCTAGCCAAATGATTACACAAGAAAGTCTATACTTGGATTTAGAGCAATCCAAACGCCTCCAATCAACAAAGAATACCAATCCTAAACACCAACAAGCAATCAATATCAACACCTACGTTCTTGCTTCACTCCTGGAATTCTCAGAACTATTCTAGCCTTTTGGGAGAGTAATTAGGGTTTCTAAACCTTTGTCAAGGTTATAGAAGTGTGTCTTAGGTCTAGGCCCCCTAATATGATTATATAGGCTAGGTGCATGATTCTAAAGCAAGAAAACGAGCTTCCAGTAGTTATAAAGGAAAATGATCAGCCTTGGAGGGTTATGGCACTTTAATTCTTCTATTATTACCAACTTTGTAACTGCTAAAAATGGCCAGCCGGGCAGCTAGGATTCTAGCCGGGCGGCTAGACTGCTACTGCCAGCCTGGGCGGCTAAGACTTCGCACCAAAACGTAAAGTGTTGTTTTCTTGGCCAATTTTCTTCCTTTTTGATTCCTTTTGGTTTGGGTTGGCCCATACAACTTATAAATGGATTAGATACTTGTATTTGGGCTATAATGTGCCTCCAAACCTCTTATCCAAGCGTAACTTGTCGAGAAATCTTCAAAAGTCATTTTCTTCATGTTTTCTTCTCTTTTTCTTGTCTTCTTCCATCTTTGCTAACTACAAACATGTAAACTTCACTTTGCACAATATTAGCAACAAAATTTATTTATTTAGCCAAGTATTTCATATAAAAGCATAAATAATGCTCCCTAAAACATACTCGATTTGAGCGTTATCAAATTCCCCCACACTTAAGCTATGCTCGCCCTCAAGCAGGTTTAGCATTTAAAAAAGTAATTCCAACAATCTCTAGATAATGATTAACAAAAATATAATCGCTCAAGTAAGAACAATTATTATTTCAAAGTTTATAAACAAATCCTTGGCAATACCCGCATGATTTTCGAACTAGATAACATAACTAAGCACCTCATGAAATAAGAACTTTTGATGAATTCACTCAACACTCAATATTTTTGTTTTTGGTGGTAGTGTAAGTAAATCACTCATTTGCTCAGTCATGATTTCGTGTCATACCATAGGCTTGTACAAGTATCAAAAATAAATCTGATAGGTGAGCACCCGGCAAATCTATCAAAAGGACTTTTATGGGTTAAGCTTTCGAGTTAACAAGGGTTGTGAGTTAGGCATGGGATTCTTTTTTTGTTCGGTTCTACAAACGAAAAATAAAATTAAGTCTAAAATGGCTAGTCACCATAATCCAAATAAAAAGATTACGTACCCAATTTCCTCTTGATCGATCACCGGTGTCACGTCTTAGCACATTGGCTAATCGACACCCCAATTTTACTTCTTCTTCCTTTATCTTCATAGTTTATAGCACATTGGCTATTTTATTATTATTTTTTCTTTTTTTACACAACAAAACTCCTCCATCACCCCCACACTTTGGATGAGCATACACCCCAAAAATTACAAATAAGAGTAGTTACCTCTGTCTTTGTTGAAATGGCACACACAAATTACAAAGTGTGGTCAACAAGTAATCATCAAAAATACGCTATACGTACTAAGTAACTAGCAATCCATAGACTTAACTAAGGGTTAGGCTAAGGTTAAAGGTGTAAATATATTTTTGTATTTTTCTGGATTTTATCAAATGAACGGGATGGCTCAAATGGGGTACTAATGGATTTTATCAACTTGTTGGAATGATTTAATCATTTTTAGCATATATTCTTTACGTGTGAAAACAATTAAATCCTCGAGGGCGACACTTTTATCCCTAAAGATTTTAAAAATTACACTAAAAGTTATATAAAATTTTAAAAACTGGATCATTTTTCCTATTTACTTTCCTCCCTTACACTTAAGTTTTGCATTGTCCTCAATGTAAATAAATAAACTTCAAAGCAAAGGAAATGGGAAAAATTAGGATGAATGATACTACCCAGATTAAATACGCATCTTTTGTATGCGGTTTTTTGTACGCGATTAGAGTTTCCTTGAAAACTTGGTTTTGATAAACCACCAATACTTCTCGAATATCAACCCTGCAAATACTGCAAATACTATGATATAAAATACAAAAAAAATCCAAATCATAAAGTAAAGTACTTAAACATAATTTAAAACATCCTACAAATTAAGAACATAAATTAAAATTATCCAACACGAGTAAGAGTTTTAGAATCAAACTTGATCACGCGATCAATCTCACATTTCATCATCGTCACTTTCCACACAATCTTCCGAATGCACAATCGGATCAAAATCATCTCCATGAAATCCTGCTGACGATCCTCTAATCTCATAACCTGAACTATGGACAATATAACCCGCATGATAACCATCACCAAGCGCTCTATAGTGGTCTCATCCGAAAGATGGACTACCCGTATCGGGGTAATGCGTGTAAGGGTGTGGATAAGGAACATATGGGTAAGGGTATGGTGGAACATTTGGTGGTTCGTAAGCGGGATAGGCAAAGTTGGATTGATCCGCTAAATGGTGAAGGATAGGCGCGGAATGCTCAAGTATATAGTTGTTCCTCATAAGCATTGAATCTCTCCAAACATACCTACACTCAACTTCATTCAAGCTCGCGTTCCAATCTCCCCAACTCAAGTATAACCCTATTGGTTCTTGTCCTTGCCTTCTTGCTTGACCAGGTTGTAGTGCTTCGTGTCCAATTTGCATTAAAGTATGGGTGCCCTCATCTAGCTCATTTGCCAACATCTTGATAGTCCATGTTTCATGCTCGATAGGTTCAGAACATTTTGCTACTTCCTTTTCATTAAGGCATCCTAACGAATGAGCAATCTTGGTCACATAATGACCTCCACAAATAAGACTATTCTTCTTAAGACCCGAAGCATGCTTACAAAGATGCTCGGCAATAACCCAAGCCAAGTTAATACTCCGCGACTCTTCCAATACGCTCATCATCCACATATCTCTATTTTGACACCTCTCCTTGCTACCGGCCCTATGAACCAAAGATCCAACCAATAGTTTATGCACAATCCTCATAAGTGGTTCCTTAATAAGTGATGTCCTCGGGTTAGTACTAGTCGGTTTCCTAATCTTTTGCCAAAATGCCGCATGGTTGAACAACTTGTCATCAACCTCTAACCTAGTAAAATGTATTGCAAACAACCTATGATTCAACTCATATTCTTCATATAATCCTAACAAAACTGCAAACTCAGGTAAAGTAAGCACTTTTTCAACTTCACAAAGCCTAAACCAAATGCACTTCTCCGTCATCAACTTAGTTCTATCAACCCCTCTATCAAAATACATCATCGAGAAGAACTCTAAACACCATTCCGGATAAACATCCCCATAAATAGAAAGAGCTCTCTCCCACGAGTAATCAACAAAAACGTCCTCATCATCATGAAGATATCCGTACTTCATCTAGTTTTTCAAAGTTTCCTCAATGTTTTAATTATAAAACAAAGTCCAACTCGGCACTCTCGGTATTCCAAATCCTTTACCTTGAAACTTAGATAATCATTCACAATAAGCGCGCCTTTCTGCTGACGGCAACTCTCTCCACTTCAAATTATAATTCTTCACTTGTTGCAAATGATATTCTATAGTGCCTTGCTTATTCTTTTTCTCGAAATTTGCAATAAGCGGGTTCATACTTAAACCTTGCGTAGCTTTCTTCAAAAGAAAAAAATATAAGCATAAACAAGCATAAATGAACTAATAACACCTAAAGTAAAATCCCCTAGCTAGCTAGTATCGAACGGGAAAAATGAACTGGACCAGAGAGACTCCAACCGCCCGGCATAACCTTCCATTCGGCCAATTGGTGTCTCGTCGCTCTCTCAGCCGTACGGCTGAGCAGCCCAGCCGTGCGGATGCCCCTGCCTGCCGCACCGGTTGGTTTGTTGGTTGTTTTCGGGTGTTTTCTGCACTTCCTAGTTGCTTCCAAATCTTCCTAATGCTCTATGGGTGCTCCTAAACGTCCCAAAATCATTCTCAAACGCGACTACCTCCTAGAATTCATTTTTCCAAGTTTGACATATTTCGCCTAAGCTTTAAACTTACCAAAATCAAATGAGTAATCCATACAATCAATCTAGAATCACCTAGATACTCAAAATCAATCATATACCACTATAAATTCCTAAACCTTTCATCAAATCGACCAAACATTCAACCTTAAAATTTTTTGATTTAAAAATCATCACCATTCAATCTATACTTAACCAATCATTCTAATTCTTTTTG
>BQNB010003509.1:11768-101085 GCA_026074375.1 Tanacetum coccineum | reverse complement strand
TTACTTTTGTAAAAATAATATATTGCTTGCTTGACGTAAACTTTAATTTGTTTGGTGTCCGTTTACGTTGATTGTTGATTTTTAGTTTACACGATTTAACGTAACGATTAAAATTAAAAGCAAACGCGTGGAAGTTTAAAATAATTAACTGGGTGTTCATGGATGTAAAAAGGTGTGAAAATGTGAGTTGTTACATATGAACACATACAAAAACATATGAAAGCGTACGAAAATGTACAAAAATGAACGAAAATGTCTGAAAACACTACAGTGGGTCGACTTGACCCAAATTGTTTGACCCATGACCTTTTAGACAAATTTTTAAAACATGACATGCTTGACGCCTGACCTATTTGACCCATGACCCAAACTGACCCAACCCGACCCGTTTGCCACCTCTAGTTAGAATGATTGGAAACTCGGGTTTTATTTTATTAAGTAAAAAAAAGAGAAGGGTAAAATGAGATTTTTGTTTTTCTATATAAAATTGGAAAATGAGAAAAAAATTTGAAAAAAATTGAAAAAAAGTGCGACTAAACACGTTTTCAGTTTTTCTATTTTTATATGAAAATTTCCTGAAAAAATAGGATATTTTCCTCAACTAAACACACTATGAGCCTTTCTGGAAATCCGTGTAGAAAATAATGTGTAACAAGTCATCAAACTTTTGGTGTACATTATTCTGAGTCTTAACTATTCAAATGAATATCAATAAGGATTTAAGTATCCGTTTTTTGCGATAGGAATAAGACGGACTTTTACGATGATAACATATTTTGTAAGAATTTAATATGAATTTGAAGTCTTGCTTAGTAATAGGTTTGAATTATATAACTTATAAAAATAAATAATCGAAAGTTAAATAGTGTAAAAGTATAAAGTTAAAAATGAAAATTTAGTAAAAAGTGAAAACTTATAGTGAATAAGAATGAATAGTGATAATGAATAAGGTTTTGTTTGTGAATTGAAATTAAAGGGAGATATCAAAAACTAACAATCAATCACAATAAAACTACTAAGGTATTTGCACGTTGCGGCAGCATGTACTCTGTAACATAATTTCCGACGAACAATATTTTTAATTTTATATTTTCCTTACAACGATATCACGGAAAACAAGGTTTGATTACTTTTAAGCAATATCAAACTAATAGGTAATTTACAAAATGTAGACTACCTACGTAATGCCAAAGCAATTGTAAGCGTTAGTTGGTAATAATATGGAGGAATTAGTTCAAATTATATCGCAAATAGGTAAAATACAATGTTATTTTAATATATTTATATAAGATAAAATCTACACCTCCTGGTCTACGTATAAACAAACTTTGGTCCAAAGTTTATGACAAAATATTCAGTCTTTTATGTTTCTTTCTTAGTACTCGGTTTAAACAAGAATACGGCTCATTGTATTTAATGTCTCCAAACTGTTTAGAATTAGCCAAAGCCCACAATAATACTTTAACCGAAAAACCACTTGATGCTCTAAAGCTAAAACTACTACATATTTATCATTTTTTTCACAAACCAAATGCAGACACTCATCTTTGTTTTTCTCTAAAATGCAACCATCCAACTTTCTTCACTAAACAATCCATTTTTTCAATAATCAAAAAGATTATATCAACTTTGTTTTTCCTAAAATAAACAAGAATAAGATATCCATAAGTCCTTGTAAAGAATCTTTGAAGGATTTCAAATTTTGTTGTTCAGTGTGTTCGGTGATGGTTTCGAACAAAGCGACCCTTTTTGTCTTTTGTTGAGATCGAAAATGTTTGTTACTTTGCAAAAAAGTAGATAAAAACTTGGCTGGATTGGAATTGGAAGGAAAAGGAAAAAGGTGGTGGCACTTGTACGATTGCTTATGTAGATGTTTTGTTCATTTCAATTGCTTGGATTATGTCATTGGTTATGTTTGATTTATGTTTTAATTGGTTGTAGGTTGTTTATATTGTACAATGGGAAAATATTGTTGTAATTTTGAGTAATGAGTGTTTTAAGAGTAGTATTAATTACGTGTTTTAATTTATGCATTAAAAGGTTGTAAACCTAGCTTTCTAACTTGTATTACTGTTACTTAAAAGTTATTTAGTTGTGATGAAAACATTGCATTAAAGGATTGTACAATATGCATTATATGTTGGATTGCTTAATTTTTTTTGGATATTAAATGAATAAAAAGAGTATTAGCAGGGTACCCGCGCGTTGTAGCGGCGGGTACCCTGTAATTAAAGTTTAGAGGCCAACAAAAAAAGGAACTGATTAACCGGAGAATAAAAAATGATCTCAGTTCGACCCGATTCACCTGTTTTTACCGGTTTCAACCGGTCATCTCCGTTTCATTTTCGGACGAATTTTATTGGCTAGCCAAACCGGTGGTGACTACGATTTCTGGTTGAACCCGTTGGTCCGGTTCAGTTTTCAAAACCATATGTATCATTAACTTGTTAGCATATAATTTGTTTTAAGCTTTGTATGTTTTATTAGCTTGTACAATGTGTATAATAACATATATTTTTCATTTTAGGGGTGTTTTTAAAGTAACATCAATTGGTGTATTTAATTAGTTTATACTTGTAACATATGCATGGAGGAATAAATGTTGTACATTTTGCTTTAATATTTGTATTTGTTATATAGTTGATTTTGTGGTGAAAGTTTGCATTTAAGGATTGTACATTATGCTTTATAACTTGGATTACTTATTTGTTAGACAGTAAAGTTCCCCTCATCTTGGGACGACCCTTTCTTCACACTGCTGATGCAGTTATTCGAGTTAAACAGAAACAACTCAATTCTGGAGTTGGGACTGAACGAATGATCTTTAATATCGACTCTGCAATGAAACACTCTTACTCAAATGATGATACCTGTTTTAGTATCCATGTTATTGATGAAATTTTAGAAGAAGATCTCGATGCTCTTCTAGACGAAGGTAGTAAAATCCTCCATTCCATCGAAGGAAGAAGAAATCTTTGCTGAATTCGATGAATTCATAGCAATGGCCAAAGATAAAAAATCTAAATATGAATCCAATACCAAAGAACCGCCATTCGAGAAAATCACCATCAATACAGATTATAAAATCAAGACATCCCTTAAAGAACCTCCTACGTATCTTGAACTTAAACCCCTTCCCGATAATCTGGAATATGTATTCCTGGAAGAACCCTCTTTACTTCCTGTTATCATATCATCTCAGCTTTCCAAAGAAAAGAAAAACAAACTTGTATCCGTCCTTAAGAAACACAAGGAAGCTTTTGTCTGGAAAACAACTGACATTCATGATATTTGCCCATCATTCTGCAAACACAAGATACAACTTCTAGATGACAAGAAACAAAGAAGGTTGAACCCAAATATGCAAGAAGTTGTTAAGAAAGAAATTATGAAACTCTTGGATACCGGTATTATTTATCCAATTGTCGATAGTCCTTGGGTTAGTCCTATTCACTATGTACCAAAGAAAGGTGGTATTACAGTCATCACCAACAAAAATGATGAACTTGTTCCAACAAGAACCATTACGGGTTGGCGAGTATGCATCGATTATCGTAAACTCAATGAAGCAACCGCTCTATTTCCTCAATGGTTTTTATGGATAATTTCAAATCCCTATCGATCCTAATGATCAAGAAAAAACAACATTCACAACGCTTATATGCGAATGCCTTTCAGGCTATGTAATGCTCCTGCCACATTTCAAAGGTGCATGTTGGCAATCTTTCACGATATGATCGAAGAATCAGTTGAAGTATTCATGGACGATTTTTCCGTCTTTGGAAACTCTTTCGACACATGCCTAAACAACCTCGATAAAATGCTCCAACATTGTAAAGATGCTCATATTGTCCTTAATTGGGAAAAATGTCACTTCATTGTTAAAGAATGAATTGTGCTCGAACACAAGGTGTCTAGCGCCAGACTTGAAGTCGACAAAGCAAAGATCGACATAATCTCAAAACTTCCACCCCTTGCTAATATTAAAGGTATTAGAAGCTTTCTCGGACATGCCAGTTTTTACCGACGTTTCATTAAAGATTTCTCAAAAATTGCTCGACCTCTAACTAAACTGCTTGAGAAAGATACTCCATTTGAATTCGATGATGAATGTCAAAAAGCATTCGAATTATTAAAGGAGAAACACACATGTGCTCCTGTGATCGTAAGCCCAAACTGGAATCTTCCGTTTAAACTTATGTGTGATGCTAGTGATTTCGCAGTAGGAGCCGTCTTAGGTTAAAAAGATGGTAAAAACTTTCACCCAATCTACTTCGCAAGCAAAACCCTTAACCCAGCTCAGCAAAAATACACCATAACCGAAAAAGAACTTATGGCTATAGTTTTTGCATTCGACAAATTCAGATTCTATCTTATTCTCTCAAAAACTATTGTTCACACCGATCATTCAGCTCTAAGGCACTTATTCAAGAAACAAGATGCTAAACCACGCCTAATTTAATGGATTATGCTTTTGCAAGAATTTGACACAGAAATCAAAGATAGAAAAGGAACAGAAAATGTTGTTACTGATCACTTGTCCCGAATTGAAAACGACGAGTCAAGCAATGACAGTGAAGTTGATGATAACTTTCCTGGGGAAACTCTTATGGAAATCAATACCAAAGATGAACCTTTGTTTGCAGACTTTGCAAACTACTTGGTTGGTGATATTATACCAAAAGGGATGATGTATCAACAAAAGAACAAATTATTATCTGACCTCAAACATTACTTTTGGGAGGAACCTTACCTTTTTAAAGTATGTTCTGATGGTATGATCAGACGCTGTATATCTGGACCAGAAACTCGAACCATTTTAGATCAATGTCACCACGGACCGACCGGTGGACATTATGGACCAAACGTAACTGCTAAAAAGGTCCTAGATTCAGGATTCTACTGGCCAACTATCATCAAAGAAGCTCATACTCTAGTCCGCCTATGTGAAGCATGCCAAAAGACAGGAAATATATCGAAACGAGATGAGATGCCCTTAAACAACATTCAAGTATGTGAAATTTTTGATATATGGGGTATCGTCTTTAAGGGACCCATTCCCGTATCATTTAAGTTTTTTGAATACATTCTATTCGCTGTTGATTACGTATCTAAATGGGTTGAAGCTCAAGCTTTACCAACCAATGATGCCTGAGTAGTAGTCACCTTTCTGAAGAAACTATTCTATCATTTCGGAATGCCCAAAGCTCTAATCAGCGACCGAGGTACTCACTTCTGTAACAAAATAATGGAAAAAACCATGAAAAGATATAGAGTTAACCATCCGTTCTCTACAATCTTATCACCTCAAACTAGCAGTCTAGTTGAACATACACAAAACAGAGCTCTAAAAGAAATTCTTTGATGAAAAAACTGTTAAAGACAAATCCGCTATTTGGTCTAAAAAAACTTGATGACGCCTCTGTGGCTTTTATCACTGCCTACAAAACACTACGGTACTACACCATACAAACTTAATATTATGGGAAAGAACTGCACGTACCATTTGATATTGAACACCGTGCATACTGGGCACTGAAGATTGATAACCCAGATCTCATCGATTGGTGGTGAGAATAGAATGTTTCATTTACAAGAGTAGAATAATCCATTTCAATACCCTAAACAACAACAAAATAACTACACTCCACGTCGAACTTAGATACCAAGCATATGAAAACTCTCGTATATACAAGGAAAGAACCAAAGTCTGGCATGATAGAAAATTAAGACTGAGAAAAGAATTCAACAAGGAAATAAAGTCCTACTCTTTCACTCAAAATACAAATTTAAACAACCGAAACTCAAATCTCGATGGTTAGGACCTTATGTAGTGAAACATCAATATCCCTCTGAATATGTTGAACTTTATGGAAAAGATAGAAAGACGTTCATAGTCAATGGCCATCGACTCAAACTATATCATGAAGAAGACAATAACTCAGGAGGCGTTACTTCTTTTTTCCCAAAAGAATGACTCTCGAAGTACGAGTCTAGTAAGACTCTTTATCTTAAAAATTAAAGCCGCTTCTCGAGAGGCAAACCGTGCTTCATTAAGTGTGGAGGAGTCACTCTCCATTCTTTTCTAATATCTTTTATTTATTTTCTAAAAAAAATCAACAAAATACTTTCTTTTTGTGTGCTCTTGTATGTTTACTTTTATGAAGGTACTTTAGCCTTAAGATATGAAAAATTATGAAGTATGCTTAAGATAGCTCTACTACAGCTATGCATTTCTCTATGCCCCAGGAAGTACCGTTCTCCTTTAATTTTCTCTATTTTATCTCTATTTTCAGTTATCACATTGAGTGGGCAAAGTTCAACCTTAAGTGTGGAGGGGGAGCCAAATAGGAAATATTAATCAATCCACTCTATGTTTGCCCTGTTAAAAAACTTTCCAACTGTAATTTATGAAAAATTCTAATTTTATGTTTTCAAATTAAAAGTAAAAATTGTCTTAGTAAGGCAAATCCAACCGGTTGACATTTTAGCTATTAAACACACCTAGTCCACTTAAATTTCGAGAATATTTTTTTTTTTTTAAGCCTTTAGAATATCGGGTATCTATCTTTGGTACCCAAGATAATTTATGCCTTTAGCTTGTTCGAGTTAAGGTTTGAATGCAGTCATATGTGTCTATTTCGTCGTTTCGGATGTTTACGTATGATCTTTGTCACCTTTTCTGGAACATTGGTATTGATTGATAATTATGTTTGAGCGAGCCGGTAATTTAGAAGCTCTAGCACTTGTGCTTAATCATCATTTACTAGACCGAAGCATTTCACATAAATGTATCCCGCAGTCCTTGTTATTGAAAGACTAATTTTAATGCTAAATTACTAAAATATCTGAATGTTGACATGAAGAAGCTCTGTGCAAGCCTTAGCAAACCCATATGGTAAAAAAAAGAAGAAGTTATATATGTGGTGTTTTAATAGTTCAAGAAATAAAGCTTATGTTCGGTGCATGAAGATTGGATACTCTCTAGTACTAACGTTTCGCGCTTCGGTCAGGTTTTTGTGTTAAGTACCAAGCTATGTAGCTGTCTAGATATATCTGTGAAAATTGGTGTTCTTCTCAATATTATTTAACTCTATCTGAGTGGCTGGAGTGATTTAAAATCAAACTCTATCCCTGTGTGAGGTCTATGTTATTGTCTATGCCATAAGCTTATCCAATATGCAATCTCTTATAAAACATCTAAATGTTCTCCAAGTCACGAACAAATGAATTTTATTTTTTTCTTTCCATTGCTTGATGGCATAAGCAATAAGCTAAGTGTGAAGGGATTTGATAACGCCCAATTATACATATTTCTATGGCGTTATTTATGTATATTTGATCAGTCTCGTGTGAACCTTTTGGTACTTTTACATTAGCTTTTAAATTGCTTATAGGTTCACTTGAAGACACTACAGGCCCAAGCTCAAGAATCTATACATTTTGGGAGGCGAATACAAGAAAAGAAAGATTTCTAGCTAAAGTTCAAAAAGTCCGCCGCACTTGTAACATTGTGCGCTGCACTTTCCTCTAAAGCTAAAACCACCACACTTTTTCCCAAAGTTTGAAGAATTAAAGTCTAATAAATGCACATGCATTAACTCCTCAAAACCGTCACACTTATTTGTAAGTGCGCCGCACTTCCAGTAAAAGCCATTAAATGCTATCGCATTAACACCCAAAGTCAGCCGCACTTTTTCCTAAGTGCGCCGCACTTTGTACCCAAACTTGCCTATAAATTAAGGACGAATTTTCATCCTCAAAGCACTCATCCTCACTATCCATCTCATTCTACAAAACAATAATTTTTTTTTTTTTTTCCCACAACTCTTGTACTTCCTCCTCTCACCAAAACACCAAAAAAAACCTTTTTCTTGAAGAAAAAAGTTCTAACGATCAAGAACGAAGACAGTTTTCCTACTTAGTATTGAAATAATGATAAGTTTAGTAAAGTGTACTTTTGTTATGAACTCCTTTAGCCATGAGAGGCTAAATCACTTATGACTAACTCGGGAAGTTTAAGATAATGAACTAAGTGTTGGTATGATCTGAATCGCTTTAATTTAGCTTTATGTTGCAAACCTGTTATTTCTTATCCTTATTATTTTTGCGTATAAACTTAGATTATATAATCATATCGGTATAGGTCGAAGACCCGTTTGATCCTATGTGGTTTTAAAGATTCTGTCTATGTTCTTAACGGTTATGCTGAGAAATCCAACTTTCGTAAAATTGATAAACAAAATAAGCTGTTGATATAATACACTCTGGATTTTTGAGGACTCATTTGGGTCTAGTTTAACTATATACTATGTCTTAAGGTTAACCAAGTTAGTTTGTGAAAACATTTTCTGACGAGAAATCAATTTTATAAATTAACAGTTACCTATTCGAGGTCAAATCATTTCATCACTTATAGTTATTTTTCAACTATCGAGTAGTCATCTTTATTACATTGGTAAACAAAAATTATTCCAAAATTATTACAGTGTTTTTCTTTCTTGATTATTTGAAACCACTACTCGAATCCTTCGTGGAACGACCTGGTCTTACCTAAAAAGATTTTACTACATACTTGGGTTATACTTTTTTACCTGTGTGTTTCCATATAATTATCCGGTATTTTTAGTTTTATAAATTTAAAGCTTTTGAAACACATCAGTCACTTACGCACCTAAAAGGCCTACCAGTTGGAAGATATATTTGGCGAGGCCCACCAATAATACATGGCAATTTCTGCAAATCACCCTTGGTCGTGCCAAACACAGTTCACGCAATGTAAATACACAATAAACATTGTCAAATCCTTGCCAATCACCCCTTGCCGTGCCCAACACAGTACTCACATGTTAAAAAAATTCATCATCATATTATTACATAGCAATCATATAGCATAATAATTGATCTCATAAACAAAATCACGCTTCGCACAGTTCCAAAAGAAAACAGTTCAAAACAACCATTCGAGTATCATTTTCCCTCAACGGATTAAACTGTTAAAAAAATGGGTACGAGAACTCATCATTGAAAATAATGCAAACAGCACAAATCTTCAAACTCAACTCACAAATAATCTCACGATTAAGCAACAACAGTCCTGGCCACGGACCTAATCATTTACGACACTTTATTAATGTTTGTACAAAGTTGGCTTATTGTATAAGTATTCGTCTTTACTCACACCAAGATTCTCAATTCCGTTACAAAAACCTCTTTACTTATCACAAAACCTTTACTCTTTATCTCCAAACTATTATCTCATAACAAAAACCGTTAACTTTTACCAAAACCGTTATCTCTTACCAAAATCGTTATCTCATAACAAAACCGTTATCGTTTTACCAAAAACCGCTATCTTTTACAAAACCGTTATCTGCTTATTATGGTTGTTTTGTGGTAAATTACCAAAAGACACAAATCACTTGGGCTAATGTGCGACTCGATACAAATACACAAAACACATCCACCACTTGAAAACGAAATCAACTGTCCCAACGGTTCCAATTGAATCGACGAGAAATAAGTGGAGTTCGAAGATCGAAAATAAACGGATAAACATCCCCGCAACGTTAAAGTATACATATACTTAAATATATTTATGATAATAAAATAATAATATTTTATTATTTTCGTCTCTTTTTCGGCTAAAAAGGGTAATTATAAAACCTTGTCATTTCAACATAATCCACGCTTGATCGTTAAATCTCGACACTTAAAGTTTATCAAAAGTCACGTTTCGTCCTTTAACCGAATCGACACAAAATAAGTTTTCACAATATTTTCTAAGTGTGGGATTTTTACAAAATTTCGACATGACCCGTTCGTTTATACAACATTTTCTAAGATTTTAAAATCTCAATTCTAAACATTTTTCCCAAATTCTCAAATCCAAATACTTTTCCCAATTCTTGCCACCTTCCGACCAAACGCCAAATTCTATATCTCAAAAATACTTTAACAAACCACATTTCCCTTCATTGACTTTCAATATTGACACGAAACATGTTTCACTTTAAAAATTCACTTTAAACGTATTAAACCACTAGTTTTTGCTTATTGGGCCTTAAGGCCCAATAGAAGTCCAAAACGTATTTTCTAAGTTTCCATAATCTATTTTATTATTTTAAGCCCGAAGCCAGAATATAGTCCAAAATATAAGTTTTAAAAACCATTTTAAGCTATAAGCCAATAACAAGCCGAAACAATATAAACCAAAATAAATTTTAAGCCGAAACCCAATAAGCCAAAACAAAATAGGCCAAACCAAATAAGCAATATAAAATAAGCCGAAACTATTATAAGTCGAAACATAACAAGCCGAAACCAAATAAGCCATAGACCGAATAAGCCATAAGCTTAAAATATAAGCCGAACTAAATAAGCCCAATATAAATAAGCCATAAGCTCAAAATAAGCCATAAGTACACCGAAACAATCAAATGACCAAACTAGATAAGCCGAAACCAATATACGCTAACCCCAAATAAGCCGAAGCTAAATAAGCTTGAAATTAAATAAGCTATAAGCCTATAAGACGAATCAAATCAAATGGGCCAAGCCCAATGTTCTTTTCTTCTTTTCTTTCTTTTGCCGAAACCAACCATAGCCCAAACAATCAAATAAGCTCAAACTAAGTTTATTTTTAAGCATCTTTTAAAATAAGCCCAAAAAAATACTTTGACAAAATTATAAAAATATCATCACAACCAAAATATTCAAACTTTCGACCCTTGTTTCCTCTTGTTCGAGTTTGACGCAAGCAAACACCCCTTTTTATACACTTTTCGTTTTCAAGAATTGATTTTTACGACGATAAACTTGTACAACTAGTATTAAAACACCATAATAAGCATAGAAGTACAACTTAAATCAAATTTAGAAAACTTACAACTTTGGCGAGTTTGGTTCGATTTTGACGCAAGAGAAAGAGACCCAAAACCTTTTTTTATAACCCGCGTATATCTAATATCAACCCACTATCGATATTTTAACCCCGTGTTCTTGGTAACCTTCAAAAAAATCAAATGTTTCTTGCCCCATGGTGTTGTTCGTCCGAAATAGAGAGAGAGAGAGGGAAGAGAGAGATATTTTTTGGTGTTTTATTTCAAAATGAATATATGAATGGTGGTTTGAGGTAGTGGGAGAATATATGAGTACTAGGTTGAGACAATGTTGCTAGAAAATAGCCATCTTGCCCCCTCATGGCCTATCTCGTCCGATTGGGATCCTAGGAGGGTCTCGAGTTCTTCTTTTCGTGTCGAGATCACTTAAAAGCTCAAATTTTGATGATTTAAAACGTTAACCAAGTTTAATTAATATTCCCATTGTGTTTAAAATCACTTTTACATAAATCTAGGTTATTTATACGACACGTATCACCTAAATCCACTACATGAGTTGGAAGTTGCATAGTTCTTCAGGAGTACACACTTTAGTGACTGACACAGGTTTAATCATTCATATGCTTGTAGAGAAGAAGTATCATTTGAGAAAGAAAGTACTGATGCAAATGCTGAAATTGAAGTTAGAGTCTGAAGAAGACAGTACTATGGCATTAGAGTTGATTAGATTTATCAAGAAGTTACTTGCAGAGTTAGAACCTGAAGACTTTGATGGAGATGAGGAGGATCTTTGAGTGTTGGTGTCAAAACCACACAACAAATGGTCATCAGTTCACCATGCTTAACAGGCATAAGAACTGGCTAGTCCATAAGCAAACGGCTTGTGGTAAAGACTTCTCAAATCCGTTTATGGTTGACAATTTACCAAAAATTGTAAGGTTCTCAACTCACCTTGCTTCTGTGGTGAAGAGTTGGCTAGTCCATGATCAAACAGTTCATGGTAAAGACTAATCAAATCTGTTGATAGCTGATAGTTTGCTAAAAACTATATGGTTTATCAATGCACCATGTTATGGCAATGAAGCATTGGCTAGTCCAAAAGCAAACGGTATTTGGTAAAGACAAATCAATTCCGTTGATGGTTGACAGTTTACCAAAAACTGTATGGTAATTAACTCACCATGTTTTTAAAATGAAGAGTTAACTATCCCAGAGCAAACGGCTACTGGTAAAGGAACATCAAATCCGTTAATGGCTGGTAGTTTGCCAAAAACTACAAAGCCAACTTAGTTGGGTTGTTGCTGAAAAGATGTTGCTGTGTTGCTGAGAAGACAAAGTTGCTGCTGAAGAAGGATAGAGTTTAAAAGATCAAGAGATGATAAGAGTGTTTGGATACATCCTCTAAGAGCTTAAAGAAGATAAAGTTGAAGAAACATGAAGTTAAAAGAGTTCAACATTCATGTTTAAGGGAGGATTGTTAGGATTTATGTTTTCCTAACTTAGTACCGACAGTACAAATAGTTAGTACCGTTAGTTATAGTTAGTACTGACAGTACAAAATGTAAGTACTGATCAATTAGTTAGTACCGTTAGTTAGAAAATAGTTAGTACCGTTTAAGAGATGTGTATGAGATATCTTAGGAAAAGATATGTATGCGTTTTGTAAGCCTGTTCTGTTAGGGTTTATCCTTAATCTATAAAAGGATCTCTTTGGGCATAGTTAGATATACGACCTCAAGATATCTCATAGCAAAAATCATATCACAATAGTTAGTAATCTGTAAATCGTTTCAAAGCAGATTAATAGAAGTTATTATTTAGTTCTACATTGTTTTTCTTAGTACTTGTGTTAAGATTCCGCATTAACACATAGTATTCATAATCAGTGTTTCTATATAGTCAGTTGTATTTATACATTTTGGCTATCATCCTTAATAGGCTGCAAAGATCTATTCCTAGAGGGACTCATACGGACGATTAAGGGTAGAGGGGGAGAGAAATCATTTTTCAAATTTTGCTATTTTACTTCTAGAAGGTGTTGTGTAAGTATTAGTTTGAAAGATAGTAGTATAGATTTACATGCATGCATAAAATATGTAAATTACTAGTTTACGTAGAACTTGCAAAAATAAAATATGTATACTTATAAATTATATTCATAAAAGTCATATAACACATATTTGATGTAAACTTATATTTGTTTAATGTCGGTTTATGTTTAAAGTTGTTTTTTAGGTTACGCGATTTAACTTAACGGTTACACGTAAAAGTAAACACGTAAAGGTTCAAAGTATATAGTTTTGAGTTTATTGTCTTGTAATGAGCTAAAATATGTAAGTTGTCACAGTCTCCCCGTATTAAAAGAATTTTATCCCAAAATTCAGTTTGAGTTGCCTTCCGGAGTGGTGTTGGTGAAGAAGTGCAGATACTTGCTGCGGAATTGATCTTTACGTTCCCACGTAAACATTGGACCTCTTCTAGAGTTCCATCGAACCTAGACAATTGAGAGGCGGCTTTCCTTCAATCGCTTGGCCTGTCGGTCCATAATTTCCACAGTTTCCTCTACGAAATGTAGTTTGTCGTCGGTTTGAATTTCTTCTAACGGAATGACGAGTGACTCATCGGTCGGACACAAAGTTCGTAAGCAACGGGTCCGACTTTGGCCAGAACCTTGAATTATTAATATTTCATCACCATGGGGAATACGAACAATCTCCTCTCCACAAATGATTATGACGTGGTATTTTGACTACAGATCTATACTGATGACAACGTCAAAACTACTGGGTCTCACGGGCATTAGGTCGATGTTGATAGGTGGTTTTGCAAATTCCTTAATTGCGACCATGGTTGTTGGTGGATTGTCTTAGGGTGACTAGTAGTGTAACTCGACTTTTCGGCTTAGGATTTAGCGTAAGATGAGGTTGACTCTATATGGTAAGGTGGCGTAAATGTCTGCTTAGTTACTATGCTTACTAATACAAATGCCCATGACATACGCATCTTGTGGATACATACACAAAATTTTGCTTTTGGGGAATATAAGTGAAAAATATGATTTAAAAAAAATAAAGTGACTACTCTCAGCATAGCATGGTCCTTCCTGAATTAGACATACGTGATCAGGCTATGTATAATTAAAGACTAACGATGCAATGCTCATTTTCGTCAAACTAGTGTTACGTATAAGGTAGTATCAAAATAGTTTTATAATGTAAATTAATAATTCATAAGGTGAATGCAAGGTAGCTTATAGGATGACAATAAAATAGTTAGTGAAATGATAGTAAAATGGTTTATAAGACGATATCAAAATAGCTCATAAGATGATAGTATAATAGTTTATATGATGATAATAAAATAGTTTATAAGGTAATATCAAAATGGTTTATGATGTGTTTTAAAAGCTTTAAATTTATAAGACTAGAATTACCGGTTAATAGACGGAAACATATGGGAAAGTATACCCTTTCGAGTGTAGTAAAGTCTATGTAAGTCCAAGTCGTCCTAAGGGAGTTATGCGTTTTAGATTCAAAAAGTAGTTTAGAAAGGAAGTCCAAATGATTGTCACGATCATTAGACTCATATTTGATTTAACAACCAAATTATACCAAACGCTAGAAGTGATTAGATCGCTAGATAGTGATTAGATCACTACCAATATGTGAGAAAAATTATATATAGGAGTAGAGATTCACGGATAAGAAATACATAACTAAGCAATATTAATAAAGAAGATGGGTATCACGTAAGCAAATATATCTACCAGACAAAAAGGAACCCCTTCCCTTTAATTCTCAACATACCGAATGCATAAAGATCGGTTTGTGGTTGATAATATAAAAAGCATACTCTCTTAATCAAGTTCGTTAGACACGAGATTAAGCATTAAACATTATTATACTTAGGTTGATCATAGTTTTTTAACCAATTCTCACAAGGTCAATAACGAATTGTTCATAGACAAACAACGCGGAATTCAATCAACACAATAGAGCCTTTCGACCTATTTCTATTGCAATGACAAATCAAACAAGTCTCAATGATCTTAGTATAACAATATCGAGTATAAATTCCATAATTTCACAAGCATGTATCCATAACATATATATATATATATATATATATATATAGTAGGAATCCAGTGAGAAGTAAATTAAAATAAGAAGTGGTGAGAAGTGACTAAAATCACACATTTGAGATGCAACGACTTGCATTAGATGCATTTCTATTCATTTAGATGCAACATTTTGAGTTTCAAAAGTTAATATGATGTGTAGATGGTGCAAATTGGTTTTCATGATTTTGGCACATGCAGAGGAACAAAAAACAAGAGAAATCATGAAATGCATCTAATATACGTATATGCATCTAATTAAAAGCTAGAAAACACATTATGATGCGTTATAATGCATCTAAGATTATAGAGATGCATCTAATTTAAGTCGGTGCATCTCGGATATGCGGTTATAGTTACTTCTTATCCTTCTTATTTTAAGAAAACTTCTCATTTGATCCTAACTATATATATATATATATATATATATATATATATATATATATATATATATATATATATATAGGATCATGAGAAAACCTAATTTCGGTGGAAAACCCAGAAAACCCAGAAAAACCAAACAAATGCCCTAAAAAAACCAAACAGATGCCCTAATTTTTTCAGGCTAAAAATTGTTTTTTCAGGCAAATATGGCCTCGATTTACTCTCTGTAAAAACCCAAAAAAACCAAACAGATGCCCTAAAAAACTAAACAGATGCCCTAAAAAATCTTTTGTATAGCCTGAAAAAATTAGGGCATCTGTTTGGTTTTTGAGTTTTTTATAGACATTATATCGAGGCCATATTTGCCTGAAAAACCAATTTTTAGTCTGAAAAAATTAGGGCATCTGTTTGGTTTTTTTAGGGCATTTGTTTGGTTTTCTGAGTTTTCTGGGTTTTCTAGCAAAATATGGTTTTCCCTAGAACCCATCCCTATATATATATTGACATTTTCTTTGCAGAACCACTTTTTTGTACAGAACCTACAGAAGCAACATTTTTACTCATAATAATGCATGATGTACATTATATCAATGCAGGATGTCATTTTTGTAATTATCTACTACTTTTCTAAAGGTGTTCAGGGCATTAAGGGAATTCCACTTTTATTATTATTCTAAAAACCGTCCCATATTTTTAGCACTCATTCCATACTTTATCCTTTTCTCTCTCACAAATTCCCTCTCAAACCCTAATTAACTTTTCTCAGACACTACAAAATCTCCAAGAAAAAAAAACATCCTAAATCTACAAATATGTTAATAGTACTGATGGTTGTGAAGATCAAGTTGTTGTGCCAAGAAACGCAGATGCCTTTGGTCGATTGCCTATGACTCTTTGGTTTGCAATAACTCATTGAATTAATTGTTGCTTTACATCATGTACATATTTTGATCTGGGTTGCAGTCACAAGAGGTACGCACACCTCATACTCTACTTATAGTGATGGTTTTGTTTAGATCTTTGACTTTTTTTGATATTGGGTTTATTTGATTTAGGGATCTTTGTGATTAGGGTTTATCACTTGAATCATTTTCGGAAACATAGTATTTTCAGTTGTTTGCAATGAGTAACATGTTTGTGGGGTGGAGCTTATGTGTAGTTAATTCATTGTAGTAGTATATATCATTGTATTAGAGGGATAGTAATCCATGAGGGCTTGTCCGCACTCTGGAATGGCAACGAAAGAAAAAAACCCTTGTTGACATATCAATTCTTTGTTAAACCCAGAACCAGGGGCGTAGGTCTTTTATGTTGGTAGGATTCTAGTTATACTTGGTCAACTCTTTTGTTTTCATTTGTTGCTCAACATCGTCAATTATTTTGCGCTAATGAACCAAGGTTAAGACATTATTATGAATTGTCAGGCTTTTTGAGCAAAATGTGATCTGATTCCATGACACTCTGCTTTTTTGACTTTTCTTTCTGTATGTTAATTTATTGTATTTTACAAAGTTGAAGTTCTTTATTTACTTGAGTTGATTCAATATACAATTATTTAGTGTTCACATGTGTTCTTTCTGATCATTTTTTTTCTTGTTCATTGTTGCGCTGGATACAAACTCAGATGATCTGCCACTATGGGGTATGCGTTTATCAAGCTCTCTTGGTTTTTTTCTCAGTCTTCTTGAACTATTATGGTAATTTTTATTTTAACGTCTCACTCATACTGTTATCACAGGTTTTGTGGGCGCGCTACAATCTGACAGGAACACCGATAGCAAGCACATACTATTTACACATATGAATATCACTATACAATACAACAAAGATCAGGTTTGCAACCATATGTATATTAATTGGTGTAACGACTTTTATTATTTACAGTGCATACATGTTTTATAGGCACATATATGTTTTAGTTATATGTGCATGTATGTTTTTGATTTTAATATTTACAGTGCATACATGTTTTATAGGCACATATATGTTTTAGTTATATGTGCATGTATGTTTTTGATGTTTATATTAAGATTTTGTTTATTTTGGAAGATTGTGTGAGGTGTGATTTAAATAAGACTAATGTTTATAATGTTTATACTCCTTCCGTCCTAAAATTATTGGCTCCCGACAAAAAAACACACAGTTTAAGAAAAATGCATTTATTACTGCTTTTTCTTTCTTACTTTTTGACAAAATGACAGTTTTACCCTTAGCTAATTAATTAAAGCCTTCTTTAAAGTTTTGTAATAATAATTTCAAACAAGGGTAATATAGTAAACTTGATCAAACTTCCTTATCTATTTTTAGTAGTGAACAATTAAATTGGGACATCTCAAAAAGGAAACGTGGACAATAAAAATGGGACGGAGGGAGTATTTTTCTTTTGAATCTGGTTGATTTGGATATACTCTATCATCTTCCAGTTTTTTAGCTGTGTTTTTTTTCTTGGCGCTGTCAGTTTTTGTTGCTGCTACTGGGTGGTAGTATGGTATTTCGGTTCGTGTAAGTTCTGCATAGGTGCTGCATTTTTTTGTGATGTCAGATGCTCGGTTTAAATGATGGATGTTTAGGCTGTGCTTTGTCTATTAAGTTGCTGGTATGTGGTTTTGTTCGTTGGCCTTTTCATTCTACTTCAGCTGCAAGTATATGTTGTGTTTGCTGCAATTGGCCAATGTTTTCAATTAGAATTTTATGTTTGAAGTGTGTTCTGTTTCAAGTGGTGCATTTCACTTATGGGCTCCTTAGGGTCATAGGTGGATCTTCTTGTATGGGCCTGTCTCTCATTTTCCTATATTTGTTTCTTTATGTTTTGAGAGTTGTGTTTGGTTTTACATTTTGTTTTATTTCAGTTGGTGGCTTTGTGTGAGACAGTTTGTTCCAATTTATGTGTTGTATTTGTTTTGTTTTTTGGGACCCTCTTGCTATTAATCAACTTGATTAGTTGTGGGGATGTCGTGTATTGTAAAATAAAGATGACGATATACATGCTTTTAGATGGCGTGCACAAATGTTCTTGTATTTGTGTTCTTGCTTTCTTATAAATTTAAAGATTAAATGTATATATTTATGTTTTTTAATAAATTTTTGAAATAATGTATACTAGAAACATATGTGGAATTTCATTTTAAGCAAAAAAACAAGTTTCATGGCAAAACAATTGTATAAAAGAAAAAAAAACACATATGCAATTTATTTTTTTAAAATTGCACGCAAGAAACATACATGAATTTATAATATTTAAAAAAAACATATATGTACCTCATTTCTTTTTGAAATATATTTGCTGAAAAAATTAAAAATTATATATTGATATTATATATATATATATATATATATATATATATGTATATTATATATATATATCTTAATAGGTGGGGTGAGGTTCTTTTCAGAACTAAATGAATGTACAGAACTGCGAGAACCAACGTGGACCAATCATTTTACTTGAATTTTATTTAAATTTTCTTTAAATTGAAAGGGTATATTAGTACATTCAACTTTTCTCATTTACTTGTAAATAACCGTTTTCTAGGCTAGCTGCATAATTCTAAGAACATATATTTATATTATTAGAGTTCTTTTTGTACGTATCAGTTATATGCACTTGAATTTTATATAAAAATGTGATCTTGAATTATTATTGCTATTATAATTAGTTCCCAGATCAAAATTTTAAAATGCGCTATAAAAAAAGCATAAATGCATTTGTGCATTCCAGCTACATGTTTAGGAAGCATATGTGTATTATGTATTAATCTAACAGTCATCCGCATTAAGCCTCAAGAAATATCTATCTACATTATATTTGCTCATGTACATAATATTCAAAAATGTTACAATTACATCTAGCTCGCTAAGATGCAAAAAAGGATAGAAACACATATGCAGTTTCAAAACACAAGTACATTTTCGTATTAGCCATCGTCCTCGTTTTTACCAACCATGTTCAAAACACGTATGCACTTGTGTATATGTATTCAAGTTTGTGCCCACGTATCTCATGTCGGAACTTGTATCGTTATCTCTTTATCATGATCAACTTATCGTCGTACTTATTCAAAACACATGTGTACTCTTCATATAAGTGATCATCTTCATCTTTACTCAACATGTACAAGAACGAGAACTACTAAACCATTTAGTCCAAAGTTTATTATGGATATATGCACCTGCAAATTTCAAGCACACACAATCAATTATAAACTTTAAAGAGAGGTTCAAACACATTTATTTATTAAGTATTAAAAAACATTGATATGATAGTATGTATATATGTATTTTGAGTTTATAAGGTTAAGCATCTTAAAAGAAATGATTAAAAATGAAAACATAGAATAAAACATCAAAATTATTACTTTATAAGGAACAGAAAGATGGTGGAGGCAACTTAAGAAAAATTAATTTAACCGTAAAGACCATCCACAATTCATTTAAAAAACATCTACCTTCTGCTGACATCTAAAGCGTCATCTTTGATAAACAAGTGACATTAGAAATACATGTGCATGAATGTATATATAGATATTTGAATATCGTGATACATGTGCATGAAAAAATAAATCAATTCAAGTACACACGCACCAAACAATAAGGCTAATCATTTATGAATACTTGACTCTTTATCAATATTATACGTTTTTTTTAAAAGGGGTAAGTTCACATTTCAATATTGAGTTAACTTTTAACAAAGAAACAAAAGCAAAAATGGTTCTAAGAATTTAAGCCCATAAAACTAAGCCTTTGGAAAAATATTCACGTTAAAATACATCGGTATTTGAAAGCCCATAATCCGTAATTAGATTAAAACAAAGAACAAATGCTAAAAATTGAAAATCATTAGGCGTACCTCTGTTGTTTACCAGCTCTGCCCACAAACCACCTGCACCAGCATATGACCAATATCCTGTATGACACAATACATTTATGAAAATGAAAATTTGAAGCTCATAGAAGATAAGAAAGACAATATGCACCTCAAAGAAAACACTAAAAAGAGTTTGAGGAATCTTCCTTGTGGAACGTTTCGAAGCGTTTACAACCAGCAATGCATTTGTATCATAGTAGCCGAACATTGACGAAAAACACAAACCCCGATTAGAATCCCAAGTATGAGAGCATGATTATCACTTCTTGTACCCATTATATGTTTACACGGCAGTCTAAACTTTCCAGTAGTATATTATAACAACTAAACAAAAACTGGATATATTACAAATTTTGTTACAATAAACTAAATTGACAGTAAAGCATAAAGAGAAGTCAACTTCTTTAACAACCCTACAGCAAAAACAATAGTCATGTACATGTGCAACGCTTTTCTAAACCATGTATGCACTTAACAATACATGTGCATCGTATCTTTATAAGCTATATAAAAAATCACGATGTACTTTTAACAAATACTTACATAACAACCATAATTTACAAAAAGCGAAATAACATACTCTATATTTATAAAAAAAATTGGTGGACAATATTTGAGAATTTTGCAAACAAGACACATGTATTATTCATGAGTAAATATATTGGATGAATCATCAGATTTTTGAATTAAGCATTTATACTATTTAAAACTTTTTCCTTATATTAACATATACAACAACAAAAAAGAAGAAAAAGCTGAATAATTGATTGCATACCCATTAGTAATATCCTAAATATCATAATAATAAATCCCAAACTTTCAATATACTCCAGTTAGCAAGAGCAAAATTCTACATTAAAAAATTGATTGTCGAATAAAAAGAAATTGAAACTAGGAAACCCAATGAGGATGTAAACGATTTCTTTGAAAGGAAAAACCAATATCACAAATCAACTTTCATAAATACAAAAACGAAGTCCGATTCAATATCAAATAAAAGATCAAACCTTAAACAACTGGTAACCGGTGGTATATGTCTTGTTGTATTCGTCTTTAGATGGAACCAGAAGCACAAAAACGAGATGAAAAAGACAAGTTACAAGGAAAGAAGATTGTGGCGTCTATGAGAGAAGATAGAGAGATCTAGTTTTCTTTTGTTTGACCTAATACTACCCTTTAATTTAGGATCAGTTACTGGAAGGCTAGAATGCAAAATCCCATTACTACCCCTTCATTCTTTATAAAAACTAACATGATGTTTTATATAATTACAGTTATGCCATCACCACTTATAACCATTGATCAAAAAATTAATGGATCAGATTGGTTCTCGCAGTTCTCGCTATTTATTTGGTTCTGAAAAGAACCTCACACTATATTAATATATTATAAACAAATGTATTTGCACGAAATAGTAAAGATAAAAAAAAACACGAGTTACTCTAACATGTAAATGAATACACGAGGTTGTACGTATACGTACAACTCATGTTATTATTATTTATGAGATTAAGTAAGGATATCTGAAAAAAGTATTCTTTTTAAACTGCCCACATTTAAATTGATGGTATCCCTGTTTATAAGTTTAACCCGCGCAGGAATTTAAAAATCGGCATAAATTAATATTAACAGGAATATAAATATCAAAATGAAGGCACGACCTCATACGTTAGTATGAGGTGAAGATAAATAGACGGGATTCTACATATTACAACGACACATATATTTTCAATGTCGTTATGTGCTGCTAAACACACATAACGTCTAGAACAGGATAACTAAAATTTCAGTTAACAAAGTCAAAACCTTTGTGCCACAAATATCTATACAAAATATCAATCGATATTAACACATGATTTAAACATGCCATGGATATTGTAACTATTTAAGTATTAAAAAGTTAATATAATTATATAAAAAAATGTTAAACATTACAAAATCATGAGTTTATGAATTGTCATAATATTTAACTTCAAAACAAAAGTATTCAAATATTATTATCCGCTATATTATCCGCCCAAATTGCGTGCATGGGTTGATGTAATTGGTTTGTTGATTAATAATTAAGATTTAACTCGTGTTGGTGTGAGTCCAAAGTATTCTGCAGTTGTTGATTCAGTGAACAGACCTCACTCTAATGGTTCTGTCCATACAAACGGAGTACAACAGGTGGATAAGCCCATTAGAGACGTCAATGAAGCTGCTAAGAGTATGGGTTCTGCTTTGGGTTTGGAAACATTACACACGGCAGGATTTCAACAGGTAGACGAAAATGCCACGACTAATAAAGGCGAGAATGATGGTACAATGGGTACCACGTCTGATGGTACAATGCTGTTTGGTCCAAATCATACAGATGGTACACATAGGACTGATAATGATGGTACAATGGGTAGTGTTGAGTCGTTTGCAAGTGTGCCTAAACCAAATGTGCCAAAAAAGCTAAATTTCAGGTCACTTGTTAACCGGAGAAAGTTGAAAATTTTGATATTGTACTTCCACGGGATGCTATTGATAAGGTTAAAAGTAAGTTTGAGAATTCGCTTGTGGGTTACTTCATTGGTAAAAGTCTTGCGTTCCCAATTGTTTAAAATTATGTAACCTACACGTGAAGCAAATTTGGGTTTCAAAAACTAATGAAAATTGATGATGGTATTTTTCTTTTCAAATTTGCGATAATACGGGAATGGAACAAGTGCTTGAGCGGGGTCCATGGTTGATTCGCAATACTCCTTTAATCCTTAATAAATGGACTCCGAGTTTGCCTTTGAAGAAAGATGAGGTAACTGAGATTCCTGTTTGGGTTAAGTTTTACAAAGTTCCTCTTGTTGCGTACTCAGAGGATGATCTTAGTCTTATTTCTACTCAAATTGGCAAACCATTGATGTTGGATGCATTTACGAGCTATATGTGTGTTGAAGCATGGTGTCGTATTAGTTTTGCTCGGGCTCTTGTTGAGATTAGCTCGGATACGGAGTTAAAAAGGAGGTGATTATGGCTATTCCAAATGAGGATGGAACTAGTTATACAAAGGAAAGGAAGTCATTAATGTGGAATATGAATGGCTGCCTCCAAGATAGTGCCCGAAGATTATTAGAGAGCCTACTACCTCTACTACCACGGATAATACTAGTAATGGGTTTACGGAAGTTAAAAGGAAGAAAAATAAAGGTAAGAAGGTGGATGATCAGCCTACGTCAAGATATATTGACGGTATTCGGCTTAATAAGCCAAAACCTAATTTTTATTGGCAAAAAATGGGTACTAAAAAGAGTGGTGCTTATTTGGGTGCTAAGGGTCAAGTGGGTGCTAATGCTTCTATTAATAAGGCAAATGGTCCTTGTACTTCAAACTCTTTTGAGTTATTAAATAATGTGGAAGAAGGGAATAAATGTGGTGTATCTAGCTCATTGGGTAATCAAGAGGAGCGATTGGACATGCTACGGCTAGCAAGCACACATCGCCTACGTGGAATGATGAATTTGAGTCCAATGATGAAGTGGATGAAGTTATATTTCCTGAAGGTAATAAGTTTGATGATCAATTTTATATCCGGCTTAAAGGCCGAGTTAGGAAATAGGTCTGCTCTTGTTTGTTGCTCATAAGTTAGGCTTGTCTTTCTTATGATTTGGTATGGTTTGTAATGTAATTGTTTCGTGGTGTTCATAAGATTGGTGTGTCAATCTTATGTCGGTTTTTGGTTTTTGCACTTTTGTGCGTTCTTGTTTGCCCATGTAACGGGCTGGGTTGTAGGACTTCACCTACACCTTATGTACTTAAACGACTTTTTTGGTGTAATACAATTTACCGGGGAAACCTTTTACCTAAAAAATAAAGATTTAACTATTCCGCATAAAAATATTGAGAGTAAAAGAGTCTGAAATTCGAACTGTAAGAATTATAGTGAGTTTATATTAATTTACACGGACCAAAGTACAAAACAACATAATCAAACTGATCTTAAAGCATTTGATGCTGAATTTGTGAAAGTTGATCAGGGCACTCTCTTTGATCTTATTCTGGTACGTAGTCCTCCATATATTAATCGTTTTTTAGTTTCAATTTTTGTTAGTATTGTTTACAACCATTTGCATAGTTTCATGAATATGTTCCTAAATAACTTTTACTTTATATTATGTATTTGTTTTCAGGCCACAAACTATCTCAACATAAAGAACCTGTTGGATTTTACGTGTCAGACTGTTGCTGATATGATCAAGGGAAAGACGCCAGAAGAAATCCACAAAACATTCAACATCAAGAACGATTTCACTCCTGAAGAAGAAGAGGAGGTCCGAAGGGAGAACACATGGGCTTTTGAGTAGCTTCAACTAAACATGCACATGTTTTATTTTGGTTTAGAGATTTTCCATCTATAAATCAGTGTTATTAAGTTTGACTCAATGATATGCTTATTAGTTATTGCTTGTATTGTAAGTTTTTCAATTTCATTAGCATGGCAGTTAAGTTATATCCGTTTTTTCTTTAAAAAATTTACTGCACTTTTTCGATTATTCTGATCAGTTATGTACTTTTCCCCAAGTTTACAACTCTTTGAACCTCAAAATTAATAATGTAAGGGATGTATGTTACCAGAATTTATAGTGTATGTATTAAGTGATCGATTATCTTACATGGTCGGGTTGTCTTCTTGAATGACCCAATTTCGTAAGCATTCCGAAACTGTGCCAACCCATTATCAGTTTAAGCTAAACATAAGTGACCCAAAATTGCAGTTCGTAAATTAAGACTGGTGTACTCACCTTGGTTGACATCCCTTGTTCAAACTCACCTTAAGCGCTCCCCAATTAGTATTGACAATCTGAAAAACAAATAGGTAAGTATTTGCATACTAAGAGGTGATAAGCTTAGTCAAAAATTCATTAACGTGATTACAGAATACATACTAGCAGTAGCAGACACAAGGAGATGGACATAAAAAAGCATGAGCCTGATGTGAAACCTAAAGGATCAGCAAGGGATTAACCATAACTAATATAGGCACATATGTTGCTTGTACACAAATAGCAACTGATGTTAGGTGCTTTCAAAGATGCAATCTATCTCTGGACTGAAGCAATGGAAAATATGCATATTGAGAGGCAGATACTGCTGCAATATTTACTGTGCAGATCCTGTTTTGGATGTCCCACGTTGATAATTGGAAAATTGGTTCTGATCAATACCAAGTGTCGTGCTATATGCGCTCTTTGGATCTGTTAACAGCAGTTGATATTTATGACTTCTCGAAAATGAAGTGGCCACTTATCGTTGGTTTGTGCTGATGATACGCAAGATGTTCCGTGAAAAATGGCAAAGAAAAATTGTTGCACGAAAGATTAGTTCTATATGGTTGATGTTTGCTAAGGTAACCAAACAGGTGTGTTAACTGGTGCATAAAAGCTAGAAAACCTTGGAGTTGCTAGAGATCTCAATGCAAAACGACTGTAACATACAAGTTTCTTGACTTGTTTGGGTCTAGGTGCAAAAGTTAAATGCAATGGGTCAATCTAGCACGACCCAAACCTGTTTGATGTACTTTTTTACATGACCCGTTTGGAGACAACAAAATTTGACTTGTTTGCTACTGGCTGCAGTGTGAGGTGTCTATACTAGCAAAACCCGGCCATATGCGGTTGTATCCCCCCAAGACCCGGATATTCTGGCCAACACCCATCTATTTTTGGCCAAGACCCGACTAGACCCGGCCATTTCAGGCAAGACCCGGTCATATGTGGCCAAGACAGGACTAGACCCGGCTATTTCCGGCCAAGACACGGCTAGACCCGGTCATCTCTGGCCAAGACCCGGCTAGGCCTGGTCAGACTCGGCTATTTCCGGCCAAGACCCGGCTAGACCCGGCCATTTCAGGCAAGACCCGGTCATATCTGGCCAAGACACGGCTAGACCCGGCCATTACAGGCAAGACCCGGTCATCTCTGGCCAAGACCTGGCTAGACCCGGCTATTTCAGGCAAGACCCAGTCATCTCTGGCCAAGACCCTGCTATTTCCGGTTAAGACCCGGATCGACCTGGCTATTCGGCCAAGATCCGGCTGTATCCGCCAAGACCTGGCTATTCCAGCGAAGAACATGCTATATGTGTAATATTTTAGTTAGAGGTGGTCAAATTTTTGCTGCTGGTATGTTTGTTACTCGTTTAATGTTGCTATCATATTTGTTGTCGGTTAAATTCTGTTGCAGAGCACTTGTGGCAAACCGATGAATCCGAATTGTAGAACCCAAAATCCCAAGAACCAAAGAAATGAACACTCCAGCAATTGCAACGGCAGACCCAAGAACCAAAGAATGCTAACGGTATTCAAATTATAATTCTTTATCAAAATTTTGTTGGCGGTTTGGGAAGGTAGTTCCAAACCAAATTTGTTTATCAGAAGGGGTAAATTACACCGTTAGTTTTGGAACCTTTGTATCTGTTACTTTCGTTGTTAGTTTATTTAATTGTGTTGCACAGCATACATTATATTTTGTTGCGAAGGTTTGCAGTAATTTGCTGATTACGAGACCTCATGGTATTTGATGGTGTTGATGTGTTTCGAGCATACTAGTAAGTTAACTATGAAATTTAATATACCATCTGTTAGCATACTTACTGCTCATGCAAAGAAGTAATTTCAGAAGTAACATTGTTTCTGAATACGTTATACAGACCACTAAGTAATTTGAAGGGTAAAACATAGTTTCTATGACAGCAAATTATCAAGTAATATTATCATCACATTATTTGCCTGTGTATTTTACTCGTATATTGTTGCACATCTCTGATTGGTTTTGGCTTAGGCTCTGCTGCAAGGCAGGCGTAGCAGTCGAGACCTGTTTACTTATGCTTATTCATACTAGAGCCGATTGCAGACCCATCAAAAAGGCACAGGTCAAGTTTTTTTTGAAAGTATGCGGGAAAAGTTATTGAATAACCATAAGCTACGTAATGTAACAAGTATAGTGAACTTAGTGAACGCTTATGGCATTCATATTTAAGACCCCGAATTGTTCTACTGAACTGAATATTTCTTCTTACTTGACCTTGGAACTATGTTTGCGTAGACGAGTAAAGAAGATACAAACTGTAGAGAAAAAAATAAAAACATTTCAAAGACTAAAGAGACAATTAAGCTTTTGATTTTCATTATCAACACATATAGGGATTTTCCTGTGCTATGTCGTTTTGATGCTTAAGACCCATATACATAATTGAGTTGTGGTCCAAACCTTATAACACCATGTATTGGCCCTAACCAACGGGTGGTCACGCCATACACACGTCTATTGACCATTATGATAACTGGCCGTTATCTTCGCTCATTTTTTCAGGGTCTTATATCACTGAGTGAACACACATACACTTTAGGTAAATCATCGGATGCCTTTTTATTGATTTTGTGTGTTGTTTAAACGATAGTTTTAATTCCTATGGCTCTGTTTGGCGTTTTTGCTGTTTTTAGGACTAGCTGTAAGCCGCATTTGTATGCCGATTTTACTCCCTTGACTTTTTGTTAATAAAAATGTTTGGTGATCGACGTAATAATTTGATGTAAAAGTAGAATTAGAAAAAGTAGTGTTTAAAGTATCAGCAAACGCTATCCGCAAACATGCTTTATATCCTAAACGCTTAACGCTTGAAAACACTCTAGTATGCTCTGCGCCAAAAAAAAAAATGGCTATTATTTAGTGCTACTTTTACTGATTTTGTATACTGTTTCAATGTTGATATTACTAGCTCGTGTATGCTGTTTTTAGTGCCATTTTTACTGCTATCCTATGTTGTTTTGTTGGCTTCTTAGATGCTGTTATTATCGCTCTTGTATTTAATTGGGTTTTTGGCTTTTAATAGCCACGTACTTTCTCAAATGTACCCATATGGTACGTGTACTAAATTTATTGCCCATATCATACCCGAACTTTGCATTTCGTGTCAATATGGTACGTAAACTGAATTTTTCACCTGTTTAACAGGCTAAACGCTTACGTGGCATCCTAACACGTACCATATGGGTACATGTGAGAAAGTACGTGTCTATTTAAAGCCAAAAACCCTCATTTTAATTTTCACTTAATTTAAAAAGTAACCGGTTTTACAAGTAGCCGGTAATAAATGTACCATATTGACACGAAATGTAAAGTTCATGTACCATATGGATAATAAATTTAGTACACGTACCATATGGGTACATTTGGAAAAGTACGTGGCTATTTAAAGCCAAAAACCCTATTTAATTCTGTTTTTACTTACTTTGTATGTTGGTTTTACTGCTTTAGAATGCTCTGTGCCAAACATATATGCTTTTACTGATTTTGTATGCTGTTTAGATACTGATTTTATTGCTCTTGTATGTTTTTATTAGTGCCATTTTTAGTGCTACTGTGTGCTGTTTGGTGCTGTTTTGCTGGCTTCTTATATGTTGTTATTGTTGCTCTTTTATGGATTTTAGTTCTGTTTTTACTTACATTTTATGTTTTTTAACTGCTCTAAAATGCTCTGCACCAAACACAAATGCTTTTACTGATATTGTATGCTGTTTGGATGCTGATTTTACTGCTTTATTATGCTGTTTTAATGTTGTTCTTACTGATCTTGTATGCTGTTTGAATGCTGATTTTACTGCTTTATTATGCTGTTTTTAATGTCGTTCTTACTGATCTTGTATGTTGTTTGGATGCTGATTTTACTGCTTTATTATGCTGCTTTTTAATGCTGTTCTTACAGATCTTGTATGTTGTTTGGATGTTGATTTTGCTGCTCTTGTAAGCTGTTTTTACTGCCTGTCGTATGCTGTTTTTAGTGATGTTCTTGCTGATTTCATTGGCTGGATAAAGCTTTTATTACTGCTCTTGTATAGTTGAAAAGGCTGTTTTTACTGACTTCGTATGTTGTTGGAATGTTGTTTTTACTGCTCTTGAATGCTCTTTCGAATGGTGTTTTTACTGACTTGGACTACTGTGTTTTTAAAGACAAAATTTTACCCGGGTTATTAATCAAGTTAAAAAAGAATCGAGAAAACAAAGATTGATTCTCATAAGTCATAAACATCTAACACAATAGGTTGATCCTCATAAACATCCTAAAATCCTAATATTCTAACATCAAAATGATCCATAGTCATATATGGCTTTTAACAACCTTGAGCTGAATATCATATTAGGCCATGCTAACATTTGATCCTATACACTGAAAGTTTACATATATTTATCAACTATAATAGATAGCAAATATTGAAAAATAATCCCAGTAATGGTACCTAATTATATGATTCTATTGAACAGCTTCAATATATTAAAAGAAACTGTATCAAGTTTGCTAGAGTGTATAGAGATTACATAGCAATGCTACAAGCAGTTAATGGTACCTAATTATATGATGTCAGCAATTGAAGTAACAAATAAAAAAGAAACTGTATCAAGTTTGCTTAGAGTTGGGTTGCATAATGCTTAACATGTTGGATCAAATTTGAGGCCATTAAATGGATCTGGTTTGGGCTAATAAGTGATAATATCTGACCTTGTTTCAGACATTAATGCAACTCTGGTCTCTGAAATTCGAGACTTTGGTGCGTATGTTTTTTCAGCAAATTCTGAATTCTTTTAGTTTCATTACTGAGAATGATTAGAACAAGTTCAATAGCTGATATAAGAATCCTTTCACATCAGTTTATGATTTCTATATTTTATCTGATTTTGGCATACATATGGTTTGAGATAAAATCATAACTCAGCATTTGTATCTCATTTATTATGTAGTTGATCCTTTGTATGGTACAAGTAGAGGATCACCTCCATTCGGTTTTCTGCAACCATAAAACACAACACACAGAAAAACGTTGCTCTCACTACAAGTTTGTTCCAGTACAACAAACGGGCATATGGTAGTACATCATGCTTCATTTCTACGTCCTTTGCAGCAGTAGAATGGAGTCGTTTGTCTTGTTATCTTCTATGCTTTTTCTGTTTGTTTTTTTCTCTATGTTTTTGTTATCTTCTAATCTTGTTTTATGCTTAATAAAAACCATGTTCTCTTTCCCAACAAACAGTGCAGTAACATTCAATTAAATGAAAACGTTTTAGACATATTGTGGACTACACATTGAAACCACCATCTGGACATTTATTGTATAATCTTTGTAAGTTTATCAAGCAAAACCTTTACAGCTATATTATGACAAAAGATTGTCTAAGGGCAGAATGTGATGACATAGTTAGTGCCGGTATTACATGTAAAAGTGCTTGTTGAGTCGTCATAAGCGTAAGAATAAGCCTTGGGGCAAAGATTCTTGAAAAACCTCGAATAATCTGTAGGTGGGCATTTGTCTGGTGTATTATGATCTCCACTGCAACAATATTCTGGCGTACCAAACACCTCACATGCACTTTTACATCCCACTGTTCCACCAGATCCGTTTTTCACTGCGAGCTCAGATGGGCAATTAGCATTAATATAAACTGGACAATCGGTTGCTGCACAACCATCTTGTGGAACAATAGATTAAACCCGTCAACAAGACTAACATCAAAAAAGTCTTTTCCATCTGCACCTCCTATGGTAAACTCAGCAAGTCAGCATTTGTATCTCATTTATTATTAAGGTTGAATCCTTTGTATGGTACAAGTAGAGATCACCTCCATTCCGGTTTCTGCAACCATAAAACACAAATAAAACACACAGAAAAAAACGTTGCTCTCACTACAATGTACAAGTTTGTTCCAGTACAACAAAACGGCATATGAATTACAACATCATGCTTCATTCTACCATCCTTTCCGCAAGTAGAATGGAGTCGTTGTCTTTTATCTTCTAAGCTTTTTCCTGTTGTTTTTTTCCTCTAAGTTTTGTTATCATCTAAGCTTTGTATTAAATGCATAATAAAAACCATGTTTTCTTTCCCAACCAACAGTGCAGTAACATTCCATTAAATGAAAACTTTTTAGAACATATGTGGACTACACAGTGAAACCACCATCTGACATTTATTGATAGATCTTGTAAGTTTATCAAGCAATAAAAACTTACAGCTATAATATGACAAAAGTTGTCCTAGGGCAGAATGTGATGACATAGTTAGTGCCGGTATTACATGTAAAAGTGCTTGTTGAGTCGTCATAAGCGTAAGAATAAGCCTTGGGGCAAAGATTCTTGAAAAACCTCGAATAATCTGTAGGTGGGCATTTGTCTGGTGTATTATGATCTCCACTGCAACAATATTCTGGCGTACCAAACACCTCACATGCACTTTTACATCCCACTGTTCCACCAGATCCGTTTTTCACTGCGAGCTCAGATGGGCAATTAGCATTAATATAAACTGGACAATCGGTTGCTGCACAACCATCTTGTGGAACAATAGATTAAACCCGTCAACAAGACTAACATCAAAAAAGTCTTTTCCATCTGCACCTCCTATGGTAAACTCAGCAAGGGTTGCAGGTGGGGCTCCACCAGCACCGTTGCATCCTACATGACCCGAACCACAGTCTCCGCTGTAAGCTTCCACCATCATTTGAACATTCAAATCAAGCCCAGACTCGACCGGACCATGGTGTAGGGACGTCAATAGTGTTCGAGGCACCGGATTCCAATTCGAATCCTGTTGGCACTGAGACTCCACTTCCAGTCAAAGTAGCTGGCGCGATGCTATAAGGGCAATTGTCTTGTTTCTATCTCAATTCTCTATTTACTTTTGTAATATTATAAAGACATATTCGAAACACAAAAACAAATATTATAAACTAACCAAATAAATTATAAAACAACTAAAAAAGTCTAATACGAGAAAGTAATGAATTAAAAAAAGTAAACTTTAACATCAATCAACATGAAAAAAATGTTCACAATACTACGATTCAACATAAAAACAATAATTTTGTCTCTAAACACACCAAGATTCCTTAGGGGCTTGGGGATGTGATTTTTGGCTAGGGGAGGTCTCGAGTTCGAGTCCCACCCGGGACTTTTACCCCTTCAGGCGGAATAGAAGGAAGTACAAGCGGGTTCAGGGTACAACATACTGCCCAATTGGATGTCACTGCTGGTCAAAAAAAAAAGATAGTTGTAGTGATAAAAAAATTGTGAGTTATAAACGAAAAATAATAAAAACTTAAGGATTTGAGGATTAAAAAAGAATATGGGTAATAAATAAAATTATAGTTTCCATATATAGTTTTCTTAATTTTTCAACCATCAACAATGGGTGTAAACCCTTTATAACTAGTATAGATATAGATATCTTTAACAAATTAATAGTAATAAAAATTCAAATATTACTTAACACGGAAAGTTCCAAAAATCTCTATGTCAAAAAGTTTTCATTTATTACTCCCTCCGTCTCAAAATAATAGTCCAGTTTGACTTTTCAGAGTCAAACTGGTTCAACTTTGACCTTAAATATCTTTTTTTTTGTTATATAATAATTGATAAAAATTATACCAATAAAAAATATACTTAAAACTCAATTCATTCCAATATTTTGCATCAAGTATTATATAACACACTCAAAAATAGATAAGGTCAAAGTTGAACCAGTTTGACTCTGAAAAGTCAAACTGGACTATTATTTTGGGACGGAGGTAGTATATAAATTAGATCAATACTCACGTAAAGCGATGATGATGTATAGCGAAAAATAATTATACTTGCAAACTTGTGGTTCTGGTGTGATCTTGATGCAACTCCTACGGATTCAATTTGTAGTCATTGCGAGATTATATTCAATTTGTGATCTTGATGCAACTCCTACTTATAGAAAGCAACACATTGTATCAAATATTTTAATAATTATAATTCAAATCGCTAACTTTCTTCACCCTTAGTTTTCTTCACCCTCACTTACTCCACACTCATATATATACAGAAAAAAAATTGCACACACAACCTAACGGTATTATACACGGAAAAAGATCCTCTCAAGTTGTGGTCAAACATGATACATCATGTTAAGTTTGTTGTGAGTGTAAATAAATTAGTGGGCCCTTGATTTTTATTAAAAAGAAATGTTGTATATATTTAACTTATTTGTGATTGGTGAACATGATGTATCATGTTTGACTCAACTTTAGAGGATTCTAATCCATTATACACCACCGTCGCTATAAGTGGGTGAACTATATTACAATTAAAGTAAAAACGGTCAAACTTTGATATTGCTTAAAACTATAAAACTTACACTTCAAATATACACTCTCATCGCTATAAAAGAAGCTAATATAAACTCTCACTTACACCCCCTATATATGTATAGAAAAATTACACACACAAACAAGTTAGATACTACTATACATGTCGTCAGGGATGGACCTACATTGGTTGCAGGTGTGACACGGGTTACATCCGATTTTAGATCAGAAGTGTAAATTAAAAAAAAAGTATAGGTTTTATGTATGGGCAACACGACAACACCTGATGATTTTCTTTGGCTAGTTTCGTTTTTTATTATGCAGTTTTACTTAACCCAAATGGAAATTATGCAACACCTTCTCGAAAATCATGAGTCCATCCTTGCATATTGTCACTATGCGCATGTAATTGTTAGCCCGTATTATTGTTATTGTGTATTTTGTATTGGGCTCAAGCCCGTTTCTAGAATACTCCATTGTATTCTATATCATGCACCGAATTATGAGATGACAGTCAATGAATTCTTTCATAAATCAATACATACGATCTTACATGGTATCACAGCCACCATCAAAACACCGATCTAAAAATCCCTAATCCTAAACTCTAATAAGTTCCTTTTTTCCGTTTGGCATTTGTTCGTAGGTAACAAACATTGGTTCATGTTCTTAGGTAACAAGCTGTCTAATCTGTTACTTGATCGCGGTATCAAGCCATTTATTATTGGTTTTTGGTAATTTGTTCTTCGATTAACAAATCCACATTGTATTGGTGATTTTTGCTTTTCGCTTATGCTTGCTTGCTGCCGCTATTAAAGTTCTGTGTGATTTATTATTCTATCTTATAGCAGCCAACAATTGTTGACGAAACTACACCAATACTAGCAATTGTCTTTTGGCTCCATTAATATCAAAGATCTGTCGTTGCATTGCTTTGCTGCCGTTCCATATATATTATCACTGAGTCAAACATATACATGGATTTTTATACATCACATTCCCCATTGAATATAGGTCCACCATGTTTTATCCAGCCGCAGATCCAACCAACTACATTAATTGAGCCTGATCAGTATATGTTTTCACAGGCCCAACCCACTCAGCAAATGGGCCCATTATTTGTTCTACCATAAGTTCAGCCCAATCGTTACATGGGTCAGCCCCCTCCTTAGCCCGCACATATGGGGCCCACTGTTATCCTGGGACAAGAGACCACATTACCGCATGCTTTTAGTGCCGTGATCTTCAGGATCCTGTTCCTGGTGCTTGGAACATGGATACAGGTGCGAGTTCTCAGCTTAATGATTCTGGTACTAGTCTTAGTGATGTTTTTAATACTTGCATTTATCCATCTATCTCGGTTGGTGACGGTCACACTATACCCATCACCAATACTAGACATATTATTTAGCCAACTCCTCATAGATCCCTTCACCTTAATAACATTCTTCTTACCCTCATATTGTCAAAAAAAAATAATTTATGTTCGTGATAATAATTACACTATTGAATTGGATGCATTTGGTTTTTCCGTTAAGGATTTCATAACTCGTCGGGTGCTTCTCCGATGTGATAGCACTGGAGATCTTTACCTGGTCACACCACCCCCTCCAATTCCTCATGCATTTCTTACCAGTCAACACATGTGGCACCAACGGCTGGACATCGCGAAGTGTTACGTCATCTTGTTTCTCGTAATCTTATTTCGTGTAACAAAGAGAAACCTCTCGTTCTTTGTCATGCTTGGAAAACACGTGAGGCTTCCATTTGTTAGTTCCATTACTTCAGTTACATCTCGTTTTGACATTGTTCACTCGGATGTGTAGACTTCACCCATTTTGAGTCTTTCTGGTTTTAAATACTATGTTTTATTTATGGATCACTATTCACATGTTGTTTGGGTTTATCCGTTGGTTAATAAATCAGATGCCTTGTCTAAGTTTATCTTGTTTTGTACTTATTTTAATACTCAGTTTAAATGCGAAGTCAAGTCGTTTCAGTGTGATCTTGGTAGTGAATTCAACAATCGCGCCTTACATACATTATTTGCCTCTAAAGGTAACCAATTTTGGTTTTCTTCCTAAACCTCCCAACAAAATGGCATGTCCGAAAGACTAATTCGCACCATCAACAATCTCATCCGGACCTTACTTTTTCAAGCAAATCTTTCACCAACGTTTTGGGTAGAAGCCCTCAATATAGCCATTCACGTATTAAACTTTTACCATCCACTGCCATTAACAATGAAATACCTTATACCCGCTTGTTTGGAACAAACCCTGACTATAGCCTTTACGTACCTTTGGGTGTTTATGTTACCCTCGCCTTCATACCAATCACAAACTTGAACCACGTGTCACACCTTCAATCTATTTGGGACAAGCTTCCAATCATCATGGGTATCGTTGTCTTGAATTAAGCACAAATAAAATAATTAACTCCCGCCATGTTACTTTTGATGAAACAATCTTTCCATATGGCTCTATCTAATCCACCTCGGCGCCTAACTACACATTTTTGGATGACTCACCTGATATAATCACTCAAACCATTCGTTTGGCTCCCGTTGCGCCACCTACTATTCTCCAACCTGAAATTAAACCTACAACACCCACGCCACATAACACTCTTGTTGATACTTGATACTCCAAACCATATAGCGCCTAATAGACCCCACACATCAACCTAATCTCCATCTGTAGACCAAACATCTCAACACCAACCCACGACCCAACCATCCCTTGCTCCACCTACGGCCCAAAACCAACCCATGACCCAACAACTTATTATTTTAGATCCCCCTCAAAACACTACCCCGAACTCTGTGTCGGTTCATCCTAGGGTGACATGTTTTCGTGTCGGGACTAATCGTCCTACTCAGAGTCTTCATCTTTATGTGTCTTCGGTTTCACCTTTACCAAAATCATATCGTGATGCGTTTAATGATCCAAATTGGCAAAATGCTATGTGTGATGAATATAATGCGCTTATTAAAAATAAAACTTGGACTCTTTGCCCCGACCCATGGTAACCAATATTGTTCGTTGTATGTGGTTATTTCGCCATAAGTATCTTGTAGATGGCTCTCTTAGTTGCTAAAAGGCTCGTGTTGTAGCGAATGGTAGTACATAGTTAGAGTGTGTTGATGTTGATGAGACCTTTAGTCCGGTTGTTAAACCTGGTACAATTTGAACTGATCTCAGTTTGGCTACTTCTCGACATTGGCTGATTCATCAGCTTGATGTCAAGAATGCCTTTTTACATGGTGATTTATCTGAGACAGTTTATATGTATCAGCCTCCATGATTTTGAGATCATTTGCATCCTGATTATGTGTGTTTATTGTAGCGGTCTCTTTATGGGCTTAAGAAGGCCCCTCGATCTTGGTTTCATCGATTTGCATCTTATTTTACTCGTGTTGGGTTTTAGCATAGTCGTTGTGACTCCTCTTTATATATCTACAAACATAGGACAAATACTGCTTATTTGTTATTGTATGTTGATGATATTGTTCTCATTGCTTCTTTTGAGACTTTGTTGCAGCAGGTTATTAGTTCATTACATCAGGAGTTTTTTTATGACAGATCTCAGTTCGCTTAATTATTTTCTGGGTATTTCTTTTACGCGTGATTCTACAAGGATGTTCTTATCTCAGCGCAAATATGTTGTTGAGATTACTTGTAATCCCAGTCGGACTCTTGTTGATACTGATTCTAAACTAAGAGATGATGGTGATCTAGTATCTGATCTGACAATATATCGGAGTCTTGCGAGTTCTCTTTAGTACCTTACTTTTACTCGCCCAAATATTTCTTATGCAGTACTGCAAGTTTGTCTTCATATGCATGATTTTAGGGAGCCCTATTTCTCGACTCTTAAAAGGATCATAAGGTATGTTCGGGGTACATTAGATCATGGATTACGATTATTTTCATCTTCTATTACATCATTGGTTGCTTATTCGGATGCGGATAGGGCGGTTGCCCTACTACTCGGAGGTCCACTTCTGGTTATTGTGTATTTCTTGGCAACAACTTACTCTCTTGGTCCTCTAAGCGTCAACCGACGCTTTCTCGTTCAAGTGCAGAGGCATAGTATCGTGGTGTTGCCAATGTTGTTGCTGAGACTTGTTGGTTGCGGAATCTTTCACGTGAGTTGCATACACCTTTGTCTTCCGCTACGCTTGTTTATTGTGATAATGTCAGTGTGGTCTATTTATCTTCTAATCTGGTTCAGCATCAACGTATAAAGCATATTGAGATGGATATTCATTTTGTTCGAGATTTGGTTGCTGCTGGTCATGTTCGAGTTCTTCATGTTCCTTCATGTTATCAGTATGCATATATTTTCACTAAAGGATTGCCTTCAGACTCGTTTGAGGAGTTTTGTACTAGTTTGAACGCCCGGTGTCCTCCTGCTCCAACTGCGGGGGAGTGTTAGCCCATATTATTATTGTGTATTTTGTATTGGGCTTAAGCCCATTTCTAAAATACTCCATTGTATTCTATATCATTTACTGAATTATGTGATGACAGTCAATGAATTCTTTCACAAATCAATACATACGATCTTACAGTAATCGTCTAGTAGTAGTTAAAAAGAAAACAAATTATCTTCTAGAAAGCCCGATATACGAAAGAAAAGAACAAAGGTGTTGTTGAGATAATAAGCTCACTAAGTTGTTAATTGCCAAATAGAATTATGTAGCTTTTTCTTTTAAGGGACTGAATACGTAGTTTTTTAACATTAGGGGAGTAAGGAAAAAAATTATAACAACATGCCTACCTATAAATAAATTTTAATGGGAGAAGACATGCTATCTCTGTTTTCCGCCATGGAGGGAGAAGAAGAAGAAGATAGATTGAGTTCGTTACTAGACTCTTTAATTATTGAAATCATCTCTCGTTTACCCGACATAAAAGACGACACAAAAGAGGCCACAAGAACATGCATTCTATCTAAACAATGGAAACATCTTTGGACTCAAGTTCCTAATCTTGTTTTTCAACATCTTAAGCATAATGAAAATAAAGACACTCAATCACTCATCGATTTATTTTCTTATCTTGACAAAACCATAACTCACAGTAGTCACTTGAACCTTTCCAAATTCATACTTTCTACCCATTACGATGATAAGTTTGAATCCCAAGTCAACAACTCAATTCTTCATGCTATTAACTGTAATGTCCAACAGTTTTACTTGTGGTTATCGCACATGTATGAGGATGAAGAGGATGAAGAGGATGAGTGTTGGGATTTAACAAACTAGGTAACCATTTAGCTACGAGTACGCAGTGGAATGGATCTAGTTTTAGAATAAAGATTAACACATAATAACGGGAAGAAAAACTAACCTCTTGCTATTGATCCTGAAAACGAGTTAGTGGTTAAATTACCACCTCTACAGTTGCTCACACAATCACGTCAAGCGAACATGCCAAGTTGTCTAGCGTTAACGTCACGAACCAAACACCCTTATGTTAAACCGATTACCAAACGCACCCTTTGTGAGCTATTGCAATCTAAAACCAAACACCCCTTAAAGCTTTGAACCAAAAATTGCCAAAACCTAATTAGGGTATACTCTAATTCGGTTGAACCGAAAACAAACAAAACCGAAAACCCTTAATTGGGTTTTGTGTATCATCGAGCTAGGAGAACACCGAACAAACACCGTGTGTTGATCTTGTAATGTCGATCAAGGAGAACACGAAAAATCAAGAACCCTAAAAGGATTGTTGATCAAATTTGGTTTGGGAGAAAGAACCGAAAATCCCTAAAAGGTTTTTAAGGTTTCGGTTGGGTTTTTAGAAGAGAGAGAGAGCACCAAAAATTCTCAAATGATTTAGGGATTGATTAAATGAATAATGAGGCATAGGGTATGTGTTTATAAAGGCACATTATCCTAATCCTTGTCAAACAAGGAAACCTTATTTATTTCTTTTCCCCCCTCCTCTAGCCGAACAAACACCCTCTTCTAGAACCTTAGGGGATTGGCCAAACAATATCCTCCCTCGTGGTTCCGGTTTTGTCCTGTTTAGTCCATTGGTTTTTATATTTAATATATCCGTTAAATTAGTTAAACAAGTAACGTAATTAACGACTATTTAAATATTTATTTTGTGAAGTAATAAAATGTATTCTTCATAATTAACGTGTGTGCCCCCAATAGGCTCACGTATTTTTAACGTATAAAACGCGGAACCAACTCATATAATCCAACAGCTCCCTCTTGGGAGTTGGAGTAGCAGTCAACATTTATACTAGCAATGGAAACGTCTAGCAACACTCGCACTTTCCTTTAAATTAGAAATACTTGAGATAAAGTTTCAAGAACAATCTTAGCTATCAATGATTATGTATTTCTTGCTATTATCATCCCTTCATTCTAGATACTGTTAAACCATGGATATGGATCCTAACTCATTCCATTTAGTTTAACATTATGCTTCTCGTTATAGAAATAATTCAAATTTACCAAATGTAATTAAGAATCATCTTAAATTACCCTTTGAGCACGGCCATGCAATTATCTAATTAATTTTGGAGAGGGCCCATGGTATCTTTCTGCACATATCAAGTGGAGGAACAAATTCTTTGTTGACTACAAGTGTTGTGGATGCTGCTTCACACCACTTCCAAGAATAGCCTTTATAACAACCTTATTTAGGATAGCGTTTGACTTATACTTAAAAAGTGATATCCACACATACAGAACTTGCTTGTATCTCAAGTGTAAGGATGACTTATTAAACCATTTTTTAACATCTTACTCATGACATGGATCCAAAAGTAAATGTTCAAAAGTTGGGGTATCTAATATGCATCCCTTGTGAATACACATGAGTTTGGCGGGAATAATCCATATATTCAAATAATACAGCCAATACTTACATTTGTCTTATGTAACAATATTTCCATATTGTTAACAGACAATGGGCATATTTAGAATGATGAATCACTTATGGATTAAACATGCAAATATAGTATAACAGTTATTATATGAATGAAAATCAAGTACCAAGTATTTTATTCATCAGAAATTAAAAACTGTCTTACAACTCTAAATTATCCAAATACTAATAAAACACAGATTTACATGAGACTACTAGCTGGTATCATTCCTATTTTCTTAGTCAATTCAGAATGCTTAGGAAATGCTAAAGCCTTTGTAAAAGGGTCAGCTAGGTTGTCATCTGTGTCAACTCTTTCTATCCTCACATCACCCATTTCTATAGTCTCGCGAAGATAGTAAACTTTTGCGTGAAAATGTCTTGCACCTTTAGTGACTCCATGATCTTTTGCTATTGCTATGGCTACAGTATTATCACAATACATATTTATGGGTTCTTCAATTATGGGAACAACAACAAGCCCAGAAATGAATTTTCGAATCCATACAGCCTCTTTCGATGCATCAAAAGCATCGATATATTCAGCATCTATAGATGAAGTTGCAAAAATACTTTACTTCATGCTTTTCCAGTCAATAACACCTCCATTTAAAACGAATACATATCTAGTCTGAGAATTGAGGTCATCAACATCCGTCAGATATCCAACATTAGTGTAGCAAGAAACCCTGAGCTCTCATTTCATGTCACCTTCGTAAACAAGAAACATATCTTTAGTATTGCGAAGATACTTTAGAATGTTCTTAACAGTAGTCCAGTGAAGTTCACCTGGATTTTGTTGAAATCGGCTTGTCATGTTCTGAGCGAACGCAACATCAGAACGAGCACATCTCATAGCATACATAATCAATCCAATAGCCGAGGCATATAGGACATTTTGCATGTTCTTTTTTACACCGGGTGTTGAAGCACTTTGTGATTTACTCAATTTTAGCTTTTCGTGCATTGGGATAGTTCCACATTTGGAATTCTCCATAAAATATCTTTTCAAGATTTTCTCAATGTAAGCACTTTGACATAAACCAAATAATCACTTTAATCTATCTTGGTAGATCTTGATTCTAAGAATATATGCAGCTTCTCCTAGATCTTTTATAGCAAAACATCTTCCAAGATAGAATTTTATATCTTGTAACATTGGAATATTGTTTCCCATGATTAATATGTTATCGACATATAAGATTAGGAAAGTGACATAACTCCCACTAGCTTTCATATATACACATGGCTCATCACGATTTTGACTAAAACTGAATTTCTTAATTTCATTATCAAATCGCTTATTCCATTGCCTAGATGCTTGCTTAAGTTCATAAATGGAACGCTTGAGCTTGCATACTCGGTTAGGATATCTTAGATTAACAAAACCTTCAGGTTGCTCCATGTATACCTCTTTATAGAGATATCCATTGAGGAAGGCAGTTTTGACATCCATTTGCCAAATCTCATAGTCATAAAATGCAGCTATGGCTATAAAAATCCTAATAGCTCTAATGTCTGCAACAGGAGAGAAGGTTTCTTCATAATCAATCCTTGGTGTTTGAGTGAAGCCCTTCGCTACCAGATGAGATTTATAGGTGTGTATAGCTCCATCTATGTCGGTCTTCTTTTTGAAGAGCCATTTGTGTCCTACGGTTTTGCCGTTAGGAGGAGGATCAACTAAGTCCCATACTTCGTTGTCTCTCATGGATTGCATCTCCTCATTCATAGAATTAAGCCATTTGTTAGATTCAGGATCCAACAATGCAGCTTTATAGTTAGCGCGTTCACCAAGATCCCCAAACTCATGCTCCTCAGCATCGACGTGTAAACACATTCGATCTGGGGCATGGCGTGTCCTTGTGGACTTACGAATGTGATTGATATCACTTTGAAGTTCATCAATTTCTTGATCATCCTCTTCATGTTTCCTTTGGGTATCCTACAAAGATACACTTAATAGATCCGGGTTCCAGTTTGTCAGGCTTGGTAATAGTATCTCGCTTAACAAGTGCCTCACAACCCTAGACTTTTAAGTAAGAACATAGGGGCTTGCACGTGCCATACTTCGTATGGTGTCTTATCAACCTTCTTAGTTGGAACCATGTTGAGAATGCGTGCAGCAGACTCAAGGGCATAATCCTAAAAGGACTTTGAAAGAGTAGTTTGACTCATCATAGAGCGAACCATGTCTAGTAGTGTTCGATTTCTCCTCTCAGACACACCATTATGTTGTGGCGTGTAAGGAGGAGTTTGATGGGAAATAATCCCATGCTCCTTTAGATGATCCAAAAACTCTTGACTTATATATTCATCTCTACGATCAGAACGCAGTAACTTAATGGTCTTCCTGAGTTGGTTTTCTACTTCTTTTTGGAATACTTTAAAAGTTTCAAACACTTCATGTTTATGTTTTAGCAAGTAGACATAACCATAACGACTAAAGTCGTCAATGAAAGTGACAAAGTAGCTTGCTCCTTGTCTTGAAACAGTCTTAAATGGACTACAAACATCGGTGTGTATTAGTCCAAGTAGATCTTCAGCCATATCCACTTGATGTGAATAAGGTTTTCTTGCCATCTTTCCAGACATGCATGAAACACACTTTTCAAAAGACTCAATGTCAGTTGAATTAAGAAATCCATCATGTTGCAACTTCTCAATGCGTTTCTTGCTAATATGTCCAAAATTGATAGTGCCACAAGAGAGTAGAGCCCAAGTTGAGCTTGGCTATTTTATTGCTTATAGCATACATAGAACTATCATTTGTAATAGAAGAAGACAAATCAATTTCATAAATACTATCCCTTGGGATAGCACTAAAATAAACCAAATTATTCTTAGAAACTAAAAGTACATTTCCATCAAAGCGGTTAACAAAACCATCGTCATACAAATGTGGAACTGAAATGATTCCTCTAATAATAAAGGGAGCATAATGACAATTGTGTAAAATTAAAACTAGTCTACTAGGGAGACACAAATGAAATTCTCTAATAGCTTCAACTGCTGCACGATGACCATCGCCCATGTCCAGACTTAAAGCTCCTGGATTCAGTTTCCTACTTTCCCTGAGACCCTGAGTAGTTATACAGATATGATTACCACAACCCATATCGTAAACCCAAGAATTACTAAGAAAATAATAGAGTTCTATGGTGAAAATACTTGAAGTGCTATGTAACACCCCTATTTTTGACATATAGCAGCGGAAGCTAATCTGTGATATTACTTTATGGATCAACAAACATAATCATAGAAAACGACTCATAAAGAGACGTTTTGGAAAATTTTGTTATCATTTATTTATTCATCAGAATTTTTACAAAAAGAGGTCCCAAAATCTAGAAACATAAAGTTTGAATGATAACAATTTAGCCATCTTCAAGTCCGTGCCACTTCGTGCCATAAGTTGCTCAATTACTTGAGATAAACATGCTAAAAAGGTCAACACAATGGTTGAGTGAAATTCATAAGTTTATGATAAATAGTTGAATACAAGTCATCATAGACAGTTGGTTACGTTGTTATACACCCATAGATAGTAATAATTGCAATGAGTACAATTACCATAGAAAACAATATTATTGCCCTAAGCTCATGACATCAATACGTTAACATGGAAATCACCTTAGTGACATTAGTGAGGAACAAATGTCCTCGTGGAAAGGAAACTTGCCAAAGTTACCCATTATAATCAAATATAGTGCTATTAATACCAGAAAGTATAGGTACACCAACGGGAGTCGTCACACCCCGATAGATCTATCCGCAATATTCGCGTTCACTCGCAAGTGACTGATCATGATTAAGAAATATTGGCAGTGGAAGGTACTTACGCAATAATATATCTGGCATACAGTTGAAAAAACACTTGCATTCATGGTTTAAGCATGTATCCCCCTCGCAGGTTTATAAAGTATTCAAAATATTTAAAATGTGAGGCTATGAACTCACCTTAACAGGGAAATCTGATTGATGGCAAAAGTATATCAAGTGAAAGTAACGGCCTTGTCACGCAACCTGGGGTAATATGTCAAGTCTTAGTTTGATGGTTTATCTTTCAAAACTTCATGAAGTTTATCATTTGATTAATTTATGGAAATATTATATCACTGTTCGGGCCATCATAATTCAGAGGTCATGTAGTAAACGTTTGAGGAGCCAAGACACTTTAAATCGTAAATCCAGCAAACTCGTCAAAACGTATACCTAAATGAAACCCCTCACATGAAGCTCCCTAGTAACGTGATACGTTATAGTTTTAAGTTTTCTTCAAAAGCTAGTCGATGATAAATTACGTTAAATATATAATGTAATTGTTTTATAATGCGTCGATCAATGATCAATAACAATAAATGTGTCGGGTTTTAATAAAATCGAGTTTTATAATATTTATATATATTTTTATAATTTATATAAAAATATTATATTTTATATTTTTGAAAAAATGGCAATATATACCCTTGATTTATAAACTTTTACAAGTTTAGTCCTTTATACAAAAAGTATATATAATTTAAACCTTTAACTTTATAACTTGGCAAAACAACCCCTCATAGTTATAACTTTAGAATAATGACATTTTCAGTCCCTCTAGTTATAAATTTTAGAAAGTTATGATATATACCCCTATGCATGAAAATATTTGCAAATCAAGTCCAAAATCCATAATTTTGATATTTTTGAAATCCAAAAGAGTTTTGCAGGTTATGGCTTATTAAAATAAGCTAAAATAAGATGTTCTAATGTAACAAAAGTTTTAGAAAAAGGATTCGTTAGTTAGAAAATCAAAATGGGTCATTTTTAGGGTTTTAACCAAAAACGCATGGGTTTGATGTTCAAGGCTCTTAACAAAGAGTTCCTTCATGATCTAATAGAGTTTATGAACAACCTAAAATAGTAGCAAAGCTTATAGGACGAGTAGAAAAAGCTTACAACTTGAAATGGGTCGAAATGGAGGTTTTTGGTTTGTGTAGCTTGGAGACGAGTTCTATGGCTTCTTACTTGGAATTCTTGGTTTCTAAACACACCTTGGGACTTCTATAATTCTGATAGTGCAAGGCTAGAGCAAAGTTTTGAGGTGGAGAAGTGTTTTTGGAATGAATGAAAATGTGTGTTTTGGTTCGACTATTTATAGGCAAGAACTAACTTGGTGCCCAAGTTCTAGCTTGATATGCTGGCTTAGTTATAGATTAGTAATTCGTGGTAGCTACTAGGGTGTCTAAGGAAGGCTAAGGAGTGACTATTGTGAGCTAGAGTGATAGCATAGCAAGGTGGAAGGAGATGGAGAAGTTAGGGTGATGACTAGGGGTTTTAGAGACTTGGTGGCCAAGTTGGGTGACAAGGTTGTGATGGAGGTGCTTGTAAGGTGATCGAGTGATGGTGATGTGGTGGTGAGGTCATGGTGATAAAGGTGGTGGTGAGTCATGGAGGAGCTTGAGGTGTTTATTTAGTTTATACATGGCTGTTTTTGGACAGCCAACATCAGTCCCGGTAATTTGGTTGCCATTTACAAACCGTAATTCCGATCAACCTCAAACCAGTGAGCATGGTTAGATATTTGAGTCCTCTACAACTTTTAGTTTTACATATTCAGGGGTTACTATACAAAAATCTAGAGATAACAGCCATTTACTACAGGTGTGCAGAATTTGCGCACCTTTGCCATTTCGGCTATAACTAATTCATCCGACGTCGAATCGGGGTGATTCAATCGGCAAAATGATCACAAGACATAGGGCTACAACCTAGTGTTTTTACTTAATACCCAGAACCTACTGATTTTGCCCAGATCTTATGTTTTATTAACGGATCAGATTCTGAAAACTATGAACTAGTTTAAGGTGTAATGGGTTTGCTATGGTTTTATGATTTTGGTTTAGGGTTAGATGAATTAGGGTTTTAGGATTAGGGTTTAGAATGATTTAGGGATTAGGTTTAGGGTTTAGGAGTTGTGCATTGGGTGTTTGTACCTTGTGTTAAAGTGGTGGTAAGATATAAACATGATTTAGGAGGTAAAATGACCTAGTTTGTATTTCATGCACAATTGACTTGTACATTGAGCTTTAGAAGGTTGTACTAGGGTTTAGGAGGGAAAAGATATTCAAAAGTTTGGCATTGTAACTTGTACACATGCTTTGAACATTTGTACACTTGTTTTGACATGTAATTAGGGTTTTTGGAATAAACGTTAACGTATAATGCTTGTTTTGGAATAACGTTGTAAATGGTACGTTAAATGGATAACGTACATGGTAAAAATGATATTTAAACATAGACTTAAGATATTAGGATGTTTACATAATGTAAGCATATTTGTAGTTGGCATTGGTTGTTGCGTGAGCTCGTTTAGTTTGCTATGTAAGTTACGTTATATAATGGATGGACTAAAGCAAAAAAATATTCCCATGAAAATGGTTGCTTCTAATTTAATAGATGAATAATTACATAGAGAAAAATTATGGGTTGTTATATGCTAGCTCCTTGAGATAGCTTCTTCTTTTTCAGCAACTCGTTGAGATAAACGGGACATTTCCTTCTCCAATGACCTACTTCACCACATTGGTGGCAGATCGCGTCCTTCGTAGGATTATCTTTCTTGGGTGATGGAGGATTCTTGGGTTTAGGAGCAAAAGATGGCGCAGGCACAGGTGCATAGCCCATATTTGCTTTTCCTTTCCTTTGATTCCCCTTAGCAGCCTTATGCGATTTCTTCTTTTGGTTTTTCTGGATCCTTCCTGCTCTTATTGCATGAAGCGCAGGTGCATCATCTTTTTGTGGTAGAGTTTGATCATGTAGCTTCAGCATGGCATGCAACTCAGTCACGGTCTTCCCCATGCCATGCATGTTATAATTTTGCACAAAACTGTCATATTCCTTTCTCAGAGAGACCTGGATGAGGCTCACTGCAAGGTTTTGAGTCATGGTATGACCAAGACGTTCTAGATTGTCTATATAACTCTTCATTTTGAGAACGTAAGAGCTTACAGACTGTCCTTCTTCCTGTTTGAACGTGTGAACTTCTCTCACGGTCTGAAGAAGTTCCTGCTCTGCCTGTTGTGCATACAACGTTTTTAGTTCCTTTAGCATATCATATGCACCAAGTTGTTCCAGATTCTTTTGGATATCTAGGTCCATGGTCATAAGAATAAGACCAGCAATTTCCTTCAAAACCTTGACCCAAGCAGAGTGGGTGTTTAGGACCTCCAGAGGAAGTACTTGTCCAGTAGGTGGAAATGGCATAGCAGGTATTGGCTGCTCCAAGAATGGTAAATTGTCTTCAACTGATAGCACAATCCTAAGATTATGGTACCAGTCGATGAATTTGGGTCTAGTTAATTTTTGTTTCTCAAAGAACGTCCTAAAAACCGAATTGTTTACGACTGTAGTAGTCATCTACATTCAGAAAAAGTTCAATTTATTAGTATTTTTGATAATTAAATTCTTATTAGAATTAACTACCCAATTAATTTACTAATTAAGACTAAGATCCAACTTGACCTCCCACTTATTACCAAAGGTCTGACCAATGAGTAAACAAGTAGGGCAAGAGGTAGTTGATGCAACTCTTAGATTTATAAGACTTGTCATGACATTAGTAAACACATAATAATGTCAAGAGCATGTTTAGTCTCATCTTATGCCCCGGGTCCAAGGTCTGACCAAGCATACGCGATTTAAGTCAACTAAGCAAGAACGTGCAAAAATCGCCATAGGTCTGACCAGTGAATAAAATTCGCCATGGGTTGGAATGACCCTAAGGTATGACCAAATAGGCTAAGCTAAATGCACGTGTTCTTGGTTAGCTGACATAGACTTAAAATTTTCACATAGGGTATTCACATAAATGTGCCAAAAGCGTGTACAAAGAGGCATGCAAACAACTTTGTAGCACTAGTTTTAAAAATCTTTTATACGACATTGTAGTAATACATTAGTTCTCGGTAACTCCAATTGAACGCACAAAGAAGCGAAGAACCAGGTCAGCACGAAGCATATTAAAAACCTGGGTTCTTTAGGAATGTCCACCTTAAACTTCTCTTAGAGTTTGTTCTAGTGGATGAGCCGTACTTCCTAATAATTCATAATGTCCAGTTTTTAATTAATCTAGAAATCAAGTTTCATAGTTTAGTGTCTTATTAGTTTTCACAAAAATCAAGTTTTCCACGAAACAAATAGCAGGTCACAATGAACATGTATTAGAGACCGGTTTTAATATCATCTTTCTCTCTAAGTATTAGTTCGTATTGCATACATATTAGGCGTGTAAACGAGTAATTAAGTAAAAATTATGCACATAAGCAGACAAATACAAAAGATGGCATTAAAACAACAAGTAAACATGTAAATATCCGAGTTCTCTTGCGAGTCTTCCCCAATTGGGGAACCATAAGACCCTCACTAGGTTTTCATTAATGTGCCTAGATCGCCCAATTCATCACAAAAGTGATTGAGTAGGTCTTATGACCGGAAAAAGAAACATACATCAGACTAAATATTTGAAAGATCTACTTTCCAAAAATAAAAGATTTTATTACCATAAATAAAAATCAAGATCTTTTAGATATATAATGTGATCATAATAAAAAAGGAAACTAATCTACTAAATTAACAATTTAATTTTAATTCCTTTTTAACCTATATTAACAATTAATAGTTTTCAAGATCTAGATCTACATTTTTTATTTAATTATGACAAAGATTTGCATATCTTTGCCATATTTTACTAATAAAACATAAAATAAAATACGAACGCAGGAGATCAAGCATATGAAATAAATCTAGGCGTGTACAATTCAAAACATAATGTAATTCTAGGCGTGTAACCTTAATGCCAAAACGAGTTGACTCGTGATGCCACTGTTGGGACTTAACAAACTAGGTAACCATTTAGCTACGAGTACGCATCAGAATGGATCTAGTTTTAGCATAAAGATTAACACATAATAAAGGGAAGAAAAACTAACCTCTTGCTATTGATCCTGAAAACGAGTTAGTGGTTAAATTACCACCTCTACGGTTGCTCACACAATCACGTCAAGCGAACACGCCAAGTTGTCTAGCCTTAACTTCACGAACCAAACACCCTTGTGTTAAACCGATTACCAAACGCACCCTTTGTGAGCTCTTGGAATCAAAATTCAAACACCCCTTAAAGCCTTGAACCGAAAATCGCCAAACCCTAATTAGGGTTTGCTCTAATTCGGTTGAACCGAAAACAAACAAAACTGAAAACCCTTAATTGGGTTTTGTGTATCGTCGAGCTAGGAGAACACCAAACAAACACCGTGTATTGATCTTGTAATGTCGATCAAGGAGAACAAGAAAAATTAAGAACCCTAAAAGAGTTGTTGATCAAATTCGGTTTTGGAGAAAGAACCGAAAATCCCTAAAAGGTTTTTAGGGTTTCGGTTGGGGTTTTAGGAGAGAGGGAGATCACCAAAAATTCTCAAGTGATTTAAGGATTGATTGAATGAATAATGAGGCATAGGGTATGTGTTTATATAGGCACATTACTCTAATCCTTGTCAAACAAGGAAACCTTATTTGTTTCCTCTTCCCCCCTCCTTTAGCCAAACAAACACCCCCTTCTAGAAAATTAGGAGATCGGCCAAACAATGGGCTTCCTCGTGGTTCGGGTTTTTTCTGGTTTAGCCCCTTGGTTTTTATATTTAATATATCCGTTAAAATAAGTTAAACAAGTAACGTAATTAACGACTATTTAAATATTTATTTCGTGAAGTAATAAAAGTATTCTTCGTAATTAACGTGTGTGCCCCTAATAGACTCACGTATTTCTAACGTATAAAACGTGAAACCAACTTAAATAATCCAACAATGAGGAATGGCGTGCTTTATTTGAGATAAACTATGAGTCGTTTTTAATCAATTCATGTTTTACTCATCTGTATGTGTACCAATGCATGTTTAATCCAAGTGGTACCATTAGTTGGAAAAATCTTAAGAGTTTGTGTATTGCATGGGGGAAATTAGATGATGGATCGATCCAAATTATATTATCTGGTAGTCCTTTATTGGAAACTATAGTTATAAACTATTGTCGTGGTTTAAGACGAATTGATATTACTTTGAATAGTGTAAAAACCTTGGTATTCTTTGTGTTGGTGATTTTAGTGTCATCAATATATTTTTATGTAATTGTGATTTACTTAAGATCAAGGGCTTAGTCAAGTTATGTTATAGTCGAGTTAGGAGGTGCGGAGTGAACATTCGTACTAGCTTGCTAGATGTCGCCAAAATAAGCACCCATTGCAGGGTCAAGGGGCAGCGCCTGTTGCGAGGTCAAGGGACAGAGCCCCTTGCTGGGGTTATGTTATGTAATACAGTTTGATCTCTTAAAGACATAACACACATAACAACTTTTTGTGTATTGCTTTGATCTCTCGTACCTTTGAAACAAAGTGTTTTTCTCTGAATTATCTAATTGAGGATTTTTTTGTAACCCGAGGCATATAGGGTCAAAATACTTCAATCTGAAAGTGATCTCAACACGATTCAGAGAATATATCAGGATATTTTAATTATTACCCACTCACAAACACATCGAATTTCTAACAAAGATTGAAGTATTCGTTAGTTTTAATCATGGCAGATTATGTGAAGGAGATGACGATGAAGTTTAGAAAGTTGGACAAGTTCGAGGGCAGTGACTTTAGGCGTTGGCAAAAGAAGATGCACTTCCTTCTCACAACTTTGAAGGTTGCGTATGTTCTGAGTACCCCTAAGCTAGAGTTTGTTGAAGAGGATACGCTGGAACAGACAAAGAAACGATGCAAGTGGGACAACGACGATTACATATGTCGAGGGCACATCTTGAACGGTATGTCGGATGCTTTATTTGATGTATACTAAAACATAGAATCAGCAAAGGAGTTATGGGATCAACTTGAAGCCAAATACATGGCAGAAGATACGTCTAGTAAGAAGTTTCTTGTTAGTAATTTTAATAATTACAGAATGGTTGATTCAAGGTCTGTGATGGAACAATATCACGAACTCCTTCGAATTCTGGGACAATACACTCAACATGGTTTGTTCATGGACGAGTCTATCTCGGTGTCTAGTATCATAGACAAACTTCCACCATCATGGAAGGATTTCAAACACATGTTAAAACACAACAAGGATGAGTTGTCTCTCGTATAACTTGGAAGCCACTTCCGCATAGAGGAAACTCTTAGGATGGAAGAAAGTGGGAAAGGCAATGGTAAAGATATTGCTGGATCATCTTCTGTGAATATGGTTGAAAATGATAAGAACAAGAAAAACAACAAAAACTCCAAGGAAAACAAAAGGAAATTCCATGAGAAAAAGAATGATTCCAACAAAAAGTCTAAGATGGCGTGTTGGAAGTGTGGAAAACCTGGTCATTTCAAGAAGGATTGTTTGGTTAAGAAGAACAGTAGTGTAAGCACTTCTGGATCGGGACAAGGGTCTAAGGACCCAAGTCCACAACAAGGTCTGATTTCTGACCATGTTATAATTCCTGTTAAATATTATGTATCACATATTTATGAAATATGTTATGTACAGGATGATGAAATTGCTTGGTGGATTGACTCAGGTGCAACTTGTCATGCATGTAAGGATCGTTGCTGGTTTGATACCTTTCATTTGGTAGAAGATGGATTCGTTCTTCATATGGGCGACGAGTCAACCAAACCGATACTTGGACGTGGAAATGTTGTAATAGAATTTAGTTTAGGAAAAACAATTACTTTATTTAATGTTGTGTATGTACCAGGGCTTAGGAAGAACCTTATGTCCGGCCCCGTGTTGAATAAGTGTGGCTACAAGCAAGTCTATGAATCTGATAAGTATATCTTATCAAGACATGGTGTATTTACTGGTTTCAGATACTATAATAATGGTATGTTTATGTTAGATCTTAATAAAGTTCCTAGTAGTATTAATTCTGTCTATATGGCTTATTCTCATGTTGTTGATTCTAAACTATGACATGCTCGTTTAGGACACGTTAATTATCAATGTCTGCATGATATGTCTAAAGATAGTTTAATACCTTCATTTGATAAGAACATGGAAAAATGTAATACTTGCATGTTGACTAAGATCACTAGACAACCTTTTAAAGATATAAAAAGGAATTCTGTTTTGCTAGAATTGATACATAGTGACTTATGTGATTTCCATGCAACCCCATCTATAGGAAACAAGAAATATGTTGTTACTTATATAGATGATGCCTCTAGATTTTGTTATGTTTATCTATTGCATGCTAAAGATTAAGCCTTAGATAAATTTAAAATCTATAAAACTGAAGTAGAATTGCAACAAAATAGTTTAATTAAACTTTACGTACAGATAGAGGTAGAGAATATTATGATACTAATTATTTCTAATCTGTAGGAATTATTCATCAAACAACGGCTCCTTATACACCACAACAAAATGGTGTGTCCGAGAGGAAAAATAGAGCTTTAAAGGAAATGGTTAATTCCATGGTATCCTACTCGGGATTGAGTGAAGGATTTTGGGGAGAGGCCATGTTAATGGCTTGTTATTTATTAAATAGGGTTCCTAACAAAAATAACAAGATTACCCCTTATGAACTTTGGTATAAGAAATGACCTAACCTGTCTTACTTGCGAGTTTGGGGTTGTCGGGCTGTCATTAGACTTCCAGAACCCAAAAAGAAAAATTTAGGTGAGAAGGGTATTGATTGCATCTTCATTGGATATGCTGAGCATTCCAAAGCATACAGGTTCTATGTTACTGAACCTAATGATTTTGTATATGATAATTCGGTTATAGAATCAAGAGATGAAATATTTGATGATAATAGATTCTCTTTAATACCTAGACCAAAGGACATAATATCTAGCTCTAATGGAACTCAAGGTGGAGACCTACCAGGTGAAACTCCAATTGAGATTCCTAAACCTTGGAGAAGTAATAGAGCTCGGGTAGCTAAATAGTATGGATTTGATTTTCAACTATATTTAGTTGAGGGATCAAGAGATGAGAATGCTTCTCAATATTCTTACTATTACAGTATAAAAGAGGATCCAAAGACCTTTGATGAAGCTATGAAATCTCGAGATGTTGCTTTCTGGAAAGAAGCAGTTGATGATGAAATAGAATCAATAATGGAAAATAACACATGGGTCTTATCTGACCTACCACCTGGATGTAAACCTTTAGGGTGCAAATGGATCTTCAAAAAGAAGATGAAAGTTGATGGTACTATCGATAAATTTAAAGCTTGATTGGTAATCCAAGGCTTTAGACAAAAATAAGGGATCGATTACTTTGATACTTATGCACCAGTTGCTCGTATCTCCACTATTAGATTGTTGATAGCTTTGGCAGCTACTCATAATTTAGTGATCCATTAAATGGATGTCAAAACAATATTTTTAAATGGTGACTTAGAAGAGGAGATTTATATGAAGCAATCAGAAGGATTTGTTATGCCAGGTAATGAGCATAAAGTGTGTAAGTTAATTAAATCTTTATATGGACTAAAACAAGCCCCTAAACAGTGGCATCATAAGTTTGATGAGGTTGTTTTGTCTGATGGATTTGTGTTGAATCAATCAGACAAATGTGTATAATGCAAATTTGATGAATCTAGTAAAGGAGTCATCATTTGCTTATATGTTGAAGATATGTTGATTTTTGGTACTGACCAAACCAAAGTTGATAAAACTAAAGAGTTTTTGTCCTCGAATTTCTCTGTGAAAGACATGGGGGAGGCGGATGTGATTCTTGGAATAAGAATTAAGCGTGAGAACAAGGGTCTTGCGATTACACAATCTCACTACATTGAGAAAATTCTCAAGAAGTTTAATTGTAAAGGTTATGGTCCAGTTAGTACTCCCATAGAAGCATGTATTAAATTAGTGCCCCATATGGGCAAACCTGTTAATCAACTTGAATATTGAAAGGCTATTGGATGCTTGATGTATGATATGACAAGCACAAGGCCGGATATTGCTTATGCTGTCAGAAAATTGAGTAGATTTACTAGTAATCCTAGTAATCACCATTAGGAAGCAATTATTAGAGTATTCAGGTACTTGAAAAAGACAATGAATTGTGGTTTTTTTTATATTGGATTTCCTTTGGTTATTGAAGGTTATTCTGATGCAAGTTGGATAACCAATAGTGAAGATCATACTTCTACCACTGGTTGGGTATTCTTGCTAGGTGGAGGTGCTATTTAATGGGCTTCTAAGAAGCAAACTTGCATTACTGATTCGACGATGGAAAGTGAATTTGTAGCTTTAGCTGCTGCAAGAAAGGAGGCAGAATGATTAAGGAACCTTATCTATGAGATTCCTTTGTGGCCTAAACCAATATCTCCTATTTCCATGCATTGTGATAGTGCTGCCATTTTGGCTAAGGCATATAGCCAAATTTACAATGGAAAGTCTAGACACTTAGGTGTTAGACACAACATGGTTCGTGAGTTAATTACGAATGGAGTGATTTCTATGGATTTTGTTCGTTCTCAATAGAACTTGGTAGATCACTTGACTAAGGGATTAACTAGAGACTTAGTGCACAAGTCGGCTATCAGGATGGTATTAAAGTCCATTTAAATCTCTAACTGTGAGACACCCAATTCCCTTCTAATACAACGTTAGAAGCTGAATTCAATGAGGAAAGCTTACAATTAAATATTGGAACACATTGTATTATCCCAAGGTATGTGTTCAGACTGTAGTGGGTTAGGTTGAAGTTTATCTTCTTAATAGTTCTTTTGATAAATTGCATTGCAGGTGCAAGACTAAAAGAACTATCTATGTGAGCATGGAGTGTCGCCGCTTCAAGAAGCTAGGACTTGGCTTTCTATATGCTCATGAAGGATATGGATACAAGGCTTTGTAATAGTGTCAAGTATATGTACATTAGAAACTTGTAGAAACTTACGTGTATATTATCTTCTAGTATTCAAACGAGTTGATGGGTTCAATCTGTAGGACACTCTGATTCTCGAATATTTGGAATGCGTAATATACTATGTGAAAATTCAATCTCTAAGACATTTTCATTTATGCATGAGTTTGGTTTGTTTTGTCTAATTTTAGTAGATCAAGGATTATACTACAATGGGGGAGGAATGTTGGTGATTTTAGTGTCATCAATATATTTTTATGTAATTGTGATTTACTTGAGATCAAGGGCTTAGTCAAGTTAAGTTATAGTCGAGTTAGGAGGTGCGGAGTGCACACTCGTACTAGCTAGCTAGATGTCGCCAAAATAAGTGCAGGTGTCAAGGGGGTTGCGCCCCCTTGCAAGGTTAAGGGACAACGCCTCTTGCGGGGTCAAGGGGCAGAGCCCCTTGCTGGGGTTATGTTATATAATACAGTTTGATCTCTTGAAGACAAAACACACATAACAACTTTCTGTGTATTGCTTTGATATCTCGTGCCTTAGAGACAAAGTGTTTTTCTCTGAATTATCCAATTGAGGATTTTGTGTAACCCGAGGCATATAGGGTCGAAATACTTCAATCTCAAAGTGAACTCAACACGATTCAAAGAATATATCAGGATAGTTTGATTATTACCCACTCACAAACACACCGAATTTCTAACACTCTGGACCCTCATGGGATGTTGAACTTGAAGATTCTGGAAATATTATAGAAATCAATGCTCCTCATATTTTGACACTATATATGAACGAACTATTACTAGATGATTGTAAGCTTAAGTTGTTAAACGTGTCTTCCTTAGTAAAGGCTTACTTAGATTATAAGATGGTCTGGTCACCCAAAGAAGAGGAAGAAGATATGCTTGCAACATTAATGCAAAGCCTTCACCATGTCAAAGAGCTTAAAATTGGGATAGATTGTCTAGACGTAAAACTTTGCCTATTTTTTTTCCTTTCTTTTTTGGCCAGTTTGTGTCCTTCTATGAACTATAGATCAATAGTTTTAGTTTAGTACTACCTTATCAATTGTTATTTAATAAACCTTCACAAGCATATTTGGTTGAAATCAATGGTTTGAACTTGGAAAAACATATATATAGATAATCCTATAGTAATTATCTATTCTTACAACAACTTGTCTTATGCTTCGTGGAATATGACGATTTTGAATCTTTATACTCAATATTATTACTAATTCACCTGAAAGACTTATAACTCTCGCTATTGTGATTTTAAGTCGCAGTCACGAGTTTACCCACATATTTAAGAGCACTCTTAAACTCACAAAATGCACTCTAGATATTGTGAAGATTGTTAAGCCATACATGTACGTTGTAGTTAAAAATTAAAAACCCTCCTTAGCATTCCATGTTACAAACACAAGTTTGTGCTTTCGGTCTTTGTTGTTGGTGCTTGTACTTCCTTCATGGTGTTCTTAGAACTCATTTAGGGTGTATCCATATCTTTCTTTCTTACCGTTGTGTTTCTCATTTTTTAAATGGCATGATTGCAACTTGCAAGTACATTTTCCAGTTTTTCTTTAAGTTATTATTATTAGGATTCCACCATTCTCATGTTTATTTATTCCCTTCTCAATGCAATTTTTGGTAGGCAGGTGCTCTCTCTTTTGGAAGCTAAAGGTTTCACTGTTCCATCGAATATTGTAAAGTATCTTGATCGTGATCCATATAAAAGAAGCGATTGGTAATATAGATCACTTGGTCTTCCACTACAACAGTTGCCATTTTCCCCAGCGACAAAACCGAGGTATCCCGGGCGACTTGTCGCTGTGGATGCGATCGGAAGTGTATGTTGAGATCGATAACTCATCAGAGGTGGCGTGGTTGACCAAAGAGCACTATGAAATTCTTAGGCAGAGTTGTTGCCAGGGGCTGGGGCTGATGTGTACAAACAATGGTTAACCAATCAAGAATACGAAGAAACTATTATACAATGTGCAACTCTTAATCATTACTTGCATGTTACGCAATCGCCGATGTGGTAATTATTTTCATTGATCAAATTTTTATCAGCTTGTAACTAAGTGTCTTTATTTCATCATCTCATGTTTTCCATAAGAATTGCAACTATCCTGTTCCCCTCTCCCTTTTTTTTTTAATTTTTGGAGCTAGAAGTGGAGTTTGTTTGCTTGAACTCGTTCATTGATTTTGTCCCCTTTAAAATGATACAACCCTATGATCTAAGGGACAATAAGCCAAAAATGTATATCTATACTACTATATAAAGCATTTATAATGTGGGACTCATTAAAAATTAAGATAAGGAGATGCAATCTTGACCATCCATTTCCATTTTTAGGAATCACATCATAAAGTGACATGTGTCACCTTTTGATTAAAAAATCACCTTTATTTTCAAATTGAAATATATTTTTATCTATTTAATTTTATTTTGATCTAATTTCATCATATTTTTTAAAATTTTATGCTCTTTAATTCAACATCCATTTTGATATATTTTTATAATTTTTTTTTACATTTTAATAGGTTTATTTTATGTTGACTTATATTTTTTACAAGCCGATGTGGTAATTATTTTCATTGATCAAATTTTTATCAGCTTGTAACTAAGTGTCTTTATTTCATCATCTCATGTTTTCCATAAGAATTGCAACTATCCTGTTCCCCTCTCCCTTTTTTTTTTTTTTTTTTGGAGCTAGAAGTGGAGTTTGTTTGCTTGAACTCGTTCATTGATTTTGTCCCCTTTAAAATGATACAACCCTATGATCTAAGGGACAATAAGCCAAAAATGTATATTATCCATAAATATTCAAAACTTATTAGGTTGTCTTATCCAAATTAATATTGTTTTCTTTTCTTTTTTTGACAGTTGTATCTTTGTATTATCAAAGAACATCGACAAAATAAGGCATTGTAACAGCATGGTCCTATTCATCATAAGCTTTGTTTTTGAACCCGTTATATTATTTGCTTTTAGCTTAAAGGGAATTAGAATGGTTTCTTTTACCTCGGGAAAATTTTACAAATGAGATGCGGACAAGCCCTACATTGTATTGTGCTAGATAAATTTGTAGCTAAACAACAACCTATATGTGCTAACTAAAGTTGTAGCTAACTAAAACTCTCTTTATGAATCACAAGCACAATATACTAATGAAAATGAATGTTAGAAGATACTTGGCTCAAAGTGCACTAAAAATGACCCTTTTGACCAATTACACAAACACAAGATGTCTATTCCATCACCTTTAGTGAACACATATACTTGATTATTTACTTGCTTATCCTTATGTAAAATGAGAGAAACCCCAGAAGAAAGAAAGTTAAACGGTCAAAGATAAGACTGGCAAAAGAAGAAAGTATAATAGAAGAAACTACAGTTGAGATCCTTCTTCAAGTTCATAATGGAAGCTGGCGGGTTGAGAAAGCTAAACCTAAACATTCAAGCAGTTCACGAGTTCGATTTGTCTGCTTTCAATGTTCCTTTTGGGATAACTGTGGTATTCGCCCCCACATTCTTTTGTTTTCTGTGTAGTAATTTGTGTTCTAAAAGGCGTGCCTTTGCATCATCAAGGCGTCGCCAATGTATGAGGCGTAGCCTTCACGTTACGAAATAGATCTTGGCGTTCGTTCTGGGCGTGGCGTGGGACAATACGGCGGGCAAAGGCGCAAGGCGTGGCGGGTTTTTTTGAAAGGTTTAGAAAATTTACTAATATTTGAGATTTTACTAATATTTTGGATTTGTGCTTGGATTTACTAATGCTTATCACTCATATAAGTATGCAATATAAAATAAATTTATAAATCTATAAATATTTGTTGTCGCCTTAAGTCACACCTTAAAAACGTCATGCCGCTACGCCTCACACTAAACTTAAGGCTTGACCATGCTGCCACGTCACGCTTCACGCTATCTATAACCTTGATGGTAATTCTAATTGTTGGAAAGAGTAAAAAGTAGATCCCCATTGAAGAAAGTAAAGTGAGAGGCATTGTCTTTGTGTTTGTGTAATTGTGGTCAACTCTACTTCCCTTTTGATGTTTTATTTATTTTCATCCAAAGGTTCCATCTTTTCTATTATGTCACCTATAGTCCTTCATTAGATGCTTTTACTACTTCAACGATGTTAAACTATCGTACCATTAGGCACTCAACACAATTAAATTAACTATATATATCTTGACGGCGAAAATTGCGAGCATGACCTTGTACAAGGGTACATGTCCCGCAGTAACCCAGGTTTTCTGACATCTCCCATTTAACCCAGATCATCGCATGATATATTGAGTGATGAACTCGATGTACACGTGTTTGGTCCGTATTCAAAGTAGGAAGATATGCCAAAAATCTTGTAGCCCTAATCATCACGTGTATAATGAAGTGATAAACTCTGACACACTGTTTTCGATTGTCTGAGCCCTAGCTTATTATCGTGCATCTTCTTAGTTTATCGCGTAATAGTTTGAGTGACGATATCCTTGGGAAACGCAACCCATTTGACAATACATAAATTATGAATGACAATTCCATGACAACACTGCTCTATTTTTGTATCTATAGAATTCACATGCAGGTTTGCATGTATAAGAGAGGCTTTATCATCTTTGATATATGCATAGTCTAAGAAGAAAAAATAATCCGTAGTGAATTTCAAGAAAAATTGAGAGATTGCAAAAGTTGTTGTGAGTGATAATTTTCTTAAAAAAAGTTGCTAAGTTAATTTGGTGTTGAGGTGGTGAAGTGGTGTTTTGCGTGGGGACTGAAGTGGTGAAGTTGTGTCTTGCGGCTGTTGTGAGGCGGTGTTGCTGCGGTGGTTGTCTGGTTGTTGTTGTTGGTGACTGCGGATTTTAATTGTTTTGTTTAAGATGAATATGGATAATTACGAGGTATAATTTTTTTAGTTCAGTTATCATTATTGTTTATTTGATGTTTATATGTGTAGTAATATATAGTTTTATGTGTTTGTGTTAATTTAGGCTACCCGCTATAATAAGGTCGACCGACTCGGTCGACACCGGTCCCGGTCGGTCGGCCTTATAGTGCTACATTCGGTTGACCGTGATTTTCAGTCCTCATCAATCGCTCCTACGACCGGTAGTCGAGCTTATTTTCATTAAATATAAAAAAAACCTTTTTAACTTTAAAATTTAAACACTTTAACACTATAAATACCCAACTCATTACACCATTTTGTACACAATTTTTATATACACTTTCATCAACTTTTTTAAATAGCTTGTTCGATTCTAAACACCTACGATGAAATCCAAAATTTGGTTTACAAACTAATGGACGAAGATAAAGCTCGTTAGAAAGCGATGATGGAGTTAGCCGAGCAATTTGACAATGCATGCACAGCTAAAGACGATCTGAGAAAATCATACGAGAAATGCAATGATATTCCACAAGAGATCCGTGCTTTGATCGACACTTTTTGAAGAAAAAAAGAATCTGATAAAGATTACGAGATAAATCTTTCAATGTATCGAAAGGCGGCAAAAATAGAAAAACAAATTGAGACTAAACATGTTTAGATATGGGAAAAATACAATTAGGACGATTGTGTCTTAAATTTCGTATTGTATTTTTAAATTTCGTATTGTTATTTTAAATTCAGTATTGTTATTTTAAATTCAGTATTCAAATTTTAAATTCCAACGGCTACTTTTCTCTTATAAATGCCCCTTTTCGTCATTCTTTTTCTCCCACAACTTCTTAAATTCTGTATTCAAATTTTAAATTCCAACGGCTATGGATAAGAAAACTACCTAAAGCAATCCCCCGACACCCGAGAAACCACCAATGCCTCCTATTTCTTCATTTTATGCGGGTGTTTCGTCATCACAAGAATATACGCACCAACTCATGTCTCCTATTTCTTCGTTTCCAATGGTCGAGGAATCAGCTGATGAACATGAGATAGGTGATGAATATCCTACTGATGTATATCTCACTGAGAAAGAGCAACAGCAACTACTTCTAGATGAATAGGCATTAAGAGAGACGTTAGAAGAAGAAGCAAGGGCTAAAAAAGAGTTGGAGGAGAGAATTAAGCAAGAACAAGCTCATGATGAGTTATTCAGGTTGGAATTTGGGGTGAAATCTGATTCAGAATACGAATCAGATTAATTTCATACGTTTACGTTTTTATTTAAGTATGCATCGTTTTTAATAATCTAGGAACTATTTTAATTATGTTGTTTTATTGTAATGTTTTAATATTATTTGAATTATTATGTAATGTTTTTTATTATTATGTAATGTTTTTATTTATAAATGAAATTTAATTTTGTCGTTAAAAAAAATTGAAAAAAAAATAAATTTCGCCTTATAGTGGCAAAAAGTCGTCTGTAGGTCGCCGGAGAGAGAAAGCTGATGTGGCGGGGGAAAATGTAGGTCGCTGGTGGTCCTTATAGTGACCAGCTAGGAACCTGTCGTTCTTGTGACATGTAGAAGTAGGTTAAAGTTGATTAAATTAATTAGAGATATAATTAGGAACACTCCCCGGGAAGAATTATTTAGGAACACTTGTTTTGGTTGGTTTTTAGATCTAGATGAATCGCCGGAGAATTGTATTTTAATACATTTTATGTTAGGTCGCCAAGTGGAGTGTTTAGATGGAGAAACGGAGATTGTTCCTTTGTCTTGCCATCTAGGTCATGATATTCAAATACAATTTGGGAGGGAAGAATTTTGCCTCCTAACTGGGTTAAGGTTTGGGGTAGATTATAGTGATGTCTATGAAGAGGGTCTTATTTCGTTTAGGCGACGCGTGTTTGATTCAGCTAAAGATGGTAAACCTATAACAGGTGAAATATTGGAAGCAAAGATTAATGGCAAAGGTTTTTACATAATAAACGACCACGATGCTGTTAGCCTTTGTTGTGTAGCCATTTTTCAGTTGGTCTTATTAGGTTTTGAGGCTAGACATAATGTCCCTGATTAGATTTTAAGGTTAGCAATGATAGAGATGATTGGGACATGTATCCTTGGGGTTCGTATGTTTGGCCGACATTGTACTATCAATTAAGGAATGCAAACGTTAAACGTTGGCAACCCTTATATGCCACTGAGCAGGAGGAAGGTGATGATGATCATAATTCGTATTTGTTGATGGGGTTTACATGGTCTTTTAAGGTATGTCATCTGTTAATTTATAATAATTAAGTATATGTATAACGTTAAAAAATTGAAACAAGTAAAATTTTTTAGACATGAATATTGAAGTCGTTCCGAGTAGGGGCGCATTAATTATTATACACGTCACAATCGTTATCCTAGAGTAGTTGCTTGACATTCCAATAAAAAGTTTTATTGAAGAATGCTTCGGGGTTTTTTTTCATGTAAGTTATTAGTAATTATCTAGTTTATTAATTTGATTACGTGTTTTATTTCATAGTTAATGTCCTTTTTATTTTAAAGGGACGTCGACCTACTCCAACATTGACCCCAGATGACTATGAGGCTAGATCGGACTGGTGGGTTTCTAGCAGGGGATACTTTGATGGGCATATTCATGAACCAGCATGAATACCGCGTCCTGTAAACCAACATACTAAAGATGATGTTCCAGTAGACTTATATTGACGTTTGGAGGAACAAGATATGGTGTTAAAGGAATTGATGCAAAAGGATGCTGCCCGCGAACAAATGTACAACAAAATGAATAAATTTATGGAGGTAAATTGTTAACGTTATATTTATCTGGTTATATATAAAGATCAAATAATAGTTGAAAATGATATATTTAAAAATTGTATGAGGAACTGCAAGTTGGCATGATGCCGCAAGCAAAGAAAGGACCGATCATTGTTGGTCAACATTATGGTTTAAGTGACTTGGGTGGATTTCAAAACACGCTGGTATAATTTTTATGATTTTAATACTTATAGAATTTTGTTTGGTTGAAAACTAACTATATATTATAATTTTATATTTAGGGGTTTCCACAGGGAGGTTCAACATTCTCGACGCAGGCAATCACCTCTTTCTTTGAAGGCTCCCAAGCAACGCCTTCTTATGATCATCATACGTCTTCCCGGTATCCGTATTCGCATTCGGCTACTCCGAACTGGCAAACCCTATGCCACAACCAGGAAATGTCCTGTGGTCTTTCCATTATGGTTCAGCACACAATCATGATGTTGGTTTAGTCAACCCGGTAATCCTAAAATTAATTTCGATTATGCTTCTATAGTACTAATCATGATAAACTAATAAATCTTAATTATTTGTTTTTTTAAATTTAATGAATCGATAAAGGAGGGAAGCTCGTCCTAACATGTATGTGCAAAGTCCATATATTGTTTTGCCGCCTACTACGGTTTTACCTAAAAAATGGGTTGATAAAAGTAGGAATAAGGGGAGGAATGCCAATGTTGCACCTTCGAATCTTGAAAACGCTTTTGTTAATGACAATGAAGTAGATGCTGAGGTTCTTATAACGGGTGTACGTGATACTGATGATTACATTGTGTATGAAAAAGTGGACCTTAGTAAGGTAATTGTTAGAGTTTTATGTAATTTAATAAATAAATTCAACCATTGTGTATATTAAGATTGTATTTTAACTTGTTTTTTTAGGTTAGGCGAGAACATTATACTGAGTGCATGCAATTTCTATACCACCCCGAGCCCGTTTATTTGGATTTTCATATTATGGGTTATAGTGTTCCAAAACTCTTTTGGCGAGAACTAGTTCCTAATTTGTATATGGGTAGCTACCATGCAGTGGAAGACCCCAACACAGAGGGTTGGCTGTCCGAGGATGTAAGTTTATTAATAGAAGTTTAATAAAGAATTTGTTTTCCAAAATTAACTTTTCATTATAAACTATGTTTTGAATCAGCAAATAAATGTCTGGATCGAGCTACTTATTAGAAACAGGCCATAGGATGCTAGGTTCACAGTCGCAAAATGAAAGACATCATCCTTTTACCCACGTAAGAAAATGTTTATAATACAGACGGATCCACATATAATTGGAACGTTGGATGGTTTGATGCGTCTGTACCATTCATGGGATGAAGTTGATTGGGTACTTATTTATCTCTAAACTTTTTAATACCTTTTATATATGATTAGTATTTGATAAGTTATTGATTTTTACTTAATTTATTGTATTTATCTTTGTAGGTGTATATGCCCATAAATGCAGGAGGGGATCACTGGGTGACGGGTGCAATAAACTTACCCAATTCCAGGTTTTATGTGTTTGACTCTTTGCATAGTGAGGTTCGAATGTCAACCTTATATGATCATATTAGAAATTGGACAAACGTGGTTAATGTCATTTTGGAAAACCGTGGTCATTTCCAACGAACTCGACGTCAACCATACAATTTCCAGTTCATATACAATGATGGTTTGAATTGCCCGGTCCTTCAACAAGAAAACTTGAAAGACTGTGGAGTGGTTACTTGTTGGTTAACATCTAAGTTATTTGTTGGTGAGGATCCAAGAGTTTATGGTGAAAGAAAAGAATTTTGGAACAACGTTAGATATCAAATGCTTCATATGTTCTATAATTGTCGGTGTGGGGATACTAGAAACTGTGGTTATGATTAGTTGAATTTTTATATAATTTTGTATACCCACGAGCATGAAATTATATTGTATATATTTTTTACCTTTAACAACTTATTGCTAGGAACATTTCATACTGCGTTGTTGAGTTTAATATACCAACAATAAGTAGACATTGAAGTAGACATTGAAGTAAACAAGCATTAGAAGTGATGGTAATTGTTCTAATACAACTCGATAAAAAAACATAAACGAACAAATGAAAAATTAAACATTTATCCGATTAAAATTCCGTGTCCTTGTCGAAACCTTAACAATGTTTCTCAATGTAATGTTAAGATAATGGTTTGATGGTTATGGGGTAAAGACGGAAACATTACGAAGTATCAAAACAACTCCGACTTTGATAGACCTTGTGTAACCCTCCCCCTGTTGAAAGACTTTGTAATGAATTGAACCACCCATTGTCCCCGATGGATCTTTCAGTGTAACTGTCATGTCTCCCAACGTATTCGGCGTACAAGTCATGACTACGCCTACGATCCTTTCAAGTTTCCTATTTTTACAATATGTTTTCATATCGCCAAGACAACCATATGCAATGACCAACCTTCACCATGCAGATACACAACCGCGCTTAGCCATGGGCCACGCGTAAAATGATCATCTTCAGACACATCCTCAATTACTTTTCTAACATACTCTTAGGTTGGCATTACGTTGTCATGGCCACCTTCCATAACGTCTGCTTTTTTTTGAAGCAACGCCTTTTGAAGAATACCTGCTGGACCTGGTATTATCCTTGCGTCAATTTTTTTACGTTCACTAACGTACAAATGTGGTATTCCATCAGTGGAATTAGAAGCACAGTCAACAAAAAATTTGACATCCTCGTCGTTTGTAATTTCCATTACAATTGAAGGGAGGTTAAACGATAAATTAAATCGGACATTTTGGATCTAAGTTGAATATCTTCACCATCATTTCAACTAACATTGAGTACGTCATATCATCATACATAATGACACCTTGCTCTTTATCATTAGAATGTAAAACACATTTGAATTTATTTGAATTTAACGTCATTGGTATGTTTGATAGATTTAAGAATGTTGTCATGTGAATGTATCGACAACTTATATATAATGTATAAGCAACATGTGTATAGACATTGATATTACTTGATTGTGACAATTCATTTACTTTATAAAGACAATGACTTGACAAGTCCATGACTTGTATTAGATCACTTAATATTTTACGCGAGTTATGACATTAGTATGACAAATCAATTACTTTATAGAAACATTGAGTTAACAAGTCCATGCACATCTGTTTGATCACTTAATATTTGACGCGATTTATGACATGATTCTGACAATTCAATAACTTTATAGAAACATTGAGTTGACAAGTCCATGACATCTGTTTGATCACTTAATATTTGACGCGATTTATGACATGATTCTAACATTTCAGTTACTTTATAGAAACATTAAGTTGACAAGTCCATTACATCTGTTTGATCACTTAATATTTTAAGCGATTTATGACTTGATTTTGACAATTCAATTACCTTATAGTCACCGTTTATTTATTTAATTACTTTCATTCATAAACTAGAAATGTAAATATTAACGTACGCGTAAACGTATGAAATTAATAAAAACTTAAATTAAATTAAAAACCTTTATTCATAATTTAAAAACATTACATAATAATTAAAACAATACATAACAACAAAACTAAAATACAATACAATGATAAAAAACATAACAAACAACGAAACGATATGAGAACACAATTTATTAGATTGCTCGGTAATTCTTAATGAATTCTTCTCTCTTATTTATGCTGGCAAGCACTTTTTCTCTAGCGGCCTCCAAGATGTTTGAGATACGGGTATCTGATTTCAAACGCAGAGTTTGCAGACTAGAGGTTTTAAGTGGATCATCAATAGGTTGTGAACGCACCCTCGTTTCCTCCTCAGTGCGGTCTAGCTTCTAGACCATATAACGAGTTATTTCACCTCACAAATTGTTAACCAACTGGTACTCCTTTTCTTGTTCGGTTCGCAGTCGCCTAATGATAGCATCTCACACCTTATTTGGTTCGTTATCCATCTAGTGTGTGTGTGTGTATGTGTGAAAATGAATGATATTCAAGAGAAGTTGTGTGAGAAAATGAATGATGGTAAAAGAGTATTTATAAGGGAAAAGTAGCAGTTGGAATTTAGATTTTTAATATGAAATTGTCAACAAATTACAAAGAAAATATTAGAGAAAGATGAGTTACAAAGTAGGTAATAAATAGAGGAAGAACATTGAGTTGACAAGTCCATGACATCTATTTGATCACTTAGTATTTTACGTGATTTATGACATGATTCTGACAATTCAATTACTATATAGAAACATTGATTTGACAAGTCCATGACATCTATTTGATCACTTAGTATTTTACGCGATTTATGACATGATTCTGACAAATCAATTACTTTATAGAAACATTGAGTTGACAAGTCCATGACATCTATTTGATCACTTAATATTTTACGCGATTTATGACATGATTCTGACAATTCAATTACTATATATAACATGAACCTAACTTGAAATGAAAAACATACTTAACTTTATCTTACATAAAAATGGAGTCAAATATAAAAAAATTCAAATGTATAAACGGTGCAGGTGCGATTATGTATGATGATATGACGTACTCAATGTTACACGAAATGATAAAGAATAAATTCAAATTGGAAGCAAATTATACAGTAAATTTATCGGTTAAGCTCTCGTCATTTGACAGTACTCTGGATATCACTGATGACAATGAGGTAAAAAAATTTGTTGACTGCGCTTGTAGTTTCGCGGATGAATTAGCACATTTGTATGTTTCTCGACATAAAACAATAGAAGAAACTGCAATTTTTTGTCAAACAATCAAAAAAACATGTTTTTTATTTTTTTGAACCAACACCTGTCGAAAACATCAACCCATCTAATCAAGACGTAAACCCATCATTCTTTAATAATAATAATACAAGTACGTCTTTTTTCAACGTTGATCTATCTTTGAATTTTAAACCTAGTGATTTTCAAAAGAATGAATCCAGTTATAAAAATGAGCCCCATTTCACAAAACCAGAATCCCCATTTGCGTTTGGATCATACGACGAAAATGAAGATGAACATAATGATTGTAATGATGGTGTAGATGAAAACACACAACCATTTACCATAAATGGAAGAAGTTCATGTCATTTAAGCCTGACATTCCAGAAACACCACTTTACAAGTCCAAACCTATGATTTCAAAGCATTATAAGAAACAGAAGTTGAAGTTGGTAATATTTTTGACAATAAAGAAGCTTTAGACTTGGCTATTAGATTGAAAGCTTTAGACGATGGTTACCAATTTTTATCAAACAAGTCAGCCCCGGAAAGGTATGAATTAAAATGCTATCATTTTAATGAATGTGCCTGGTCAATTCGTGCTAGACGTTGGGGGAATACAGATAAGTTTCACATTACATTTCTGAATGATGTTCACACTTGTCCCAAAACTCAAACATATCCTAACCATCGAAATGCAAACAAAAAAGTAATTGCTCACATTCTCACTCCTAAGTTACAAGATAATAAGCGTGTTTTAAAAGGGAAAGATATACAACAAGATATTTTGTCATAATATAAAATAAATATATCCTACCAACAAGCATGTAGAGGAAAGGAATATGGGATACAATAGATAATGGGTTCACCGTTTGAATCTTTTGAAATGCTCTCGTATTATTGTCACAACCTAGAAAGAAAAAACCAAGGGACAGTCACACATATCAAAACAAACAAAGAAGGAGTTTTCGAGATGTTATTCATTGCCATTGGTGCTTCGGTAAGTCATGGTCATCTTTTTTGAATAATTAAATAATAGTACGTTACTATACTATATTTATAATGTTTTATTTCAGATCGTACGTTCGTGAATTATCTACACCCTTTGCTTATAATTGATGTGGCGCTGTGAGCATGGATGGAAACAACCAAATTGTGCCAGTTGCTTTTGGTATATGCAAAAGGGAAACCGGTCCATGTTGGTCATGGTGGATGTCCGTACTTAAAGAATGCATAGGTGATAACCTCAATTTGCTTTTTATATCTGATAGGCATCATGCTATAGCTTTGGCAGTACACAATGAATTCCCTTTAGCCTTTTATGTTGTATGTTGTCGTCATTTAATGATGAACCTGTCTTTGAAAACGAAAAAAACGAAAGGTCTATACTGGAAAATATGCAAGGCATATACACCAGAAGAATTTACAAGCAACATGAACATACTCTAGGATGTTTAGCCTGATGCATACCACAAGCTTTGTCAAGATAGTCCTCAAAGATGGTCAAGAGCGCATTGCCCACTAATTCGTTACAATTATATGACATCGAATAGTGTGAAGTCTGTTAATGCTTGTACTGTACTGAAAAGAAAGCTACCGGTCATAATGTTGGCCGAGACGTATCATGCAATGGTGCAAGACTAGTACTTTAAACGTCGAGAAGTTGAAGGTATTTCTCTATGAAAACTTAAACTAAAACTTCAATGGTTTTTTTCAATATGAACTACTTGATTAATTTTTGTTTATGTATTCATGTAGCAAATATGAGGTATGAAATAACTGGCTGGGTAGCGGACAAAGTGCATAAAAGAAAACTGAAAAGCACCGCATGGATTGTTCACGGTGTTAATCAATATCAATACCAAGTTTCAGACGGGCGATATAATCGTGAAGTCAACTTTCAGACCGGCTCCTGTGAATGTCGCAAATGGCAGCTTTTTGGGATACCGTGTGGTCACGTTATAGCTGTAACAAGGTTTGTGGGTTTGATGGATTGTGTGCAATTTGTAGCAGATTGGTTTAAAAAAGACAAATATCAAGGCACTTACGCGGAATCAATACATTTTGTTGGAAATATGCAAGAATGGGAATTACCGGGCCATATACGTCTTGTTATTCCTCCTCGAATGGACAACCCACAACCCGGTCGTCCAAAAAATACAAACTGTATACCATCTCAGGGTGAAGAGCCAAGAGTTATACATTGTAGCAGATGCAATCAAGCGGGCCACAAACATGATCAGTGCAATAAATTATTTGTCCCTGAGCCGCCTGTAAACATACGTAGTCGAGAAGATCAACAATTTCCAAGAAATGAGCAACCATCTTGCTACAACCAAAATCAACCGTATGACCACACTTTCCAGAGTTAAAACCAATACCCATCACAACCATACGGTGAAACCACATACCCAGAGCATCCATACGAGCAACATCACACACACATATCTCAACCACAAGATGGACATCACACATAATCGTCAAATGTGTGTAGAATACGATTCCCAACAATATGCCTCTCAACATCTAAATAATCTAAACACTAATCGTTTAAATAGTTGGTTTGACTCGTTTGGTTTTTAACCATTTGTATGTTTTTATGTTTTATGTTGGTTTTTTGTTAATTTGTAATATACGCTATGAATGTTGTAATATATTTCATTTTCAATGAAACTAAATATATTACCACAACAACCGTAGATAAATAATTTAAATGTTTGCTTTAAATACTCTGGACAACCACAGTGTCATTGATGAAAACAATAAATATGAATGTGGGTCACACTATATAAACCACATTGTTGTGGTTCAACTTCAACAAAAACATTACATTGTTTCCTTAACTCATTTCAAAGTTCAAAAAATGACATTCAAGGTCTTGCTACACCATTATAGAAGGTTCACTACTCCGCCTAGAAGAAAATTTGTTGGTGGGATAGTTGCTATTGTAGATCCAGTAGAGTTAGACAGCTTTTCAACCGATCAAATGAAACTAATATTAACCAACTGTTTGGGTTACGATGAAAACTCCCCAACATTTCTTTATATAAATAAACCTAATTGAAGTTTTGATTCAGGTCTTGTACCTTTGGCTGATGCTATACAAGACAGCGAAATGATACTCACGTATACTCAAACTCATCAAAACAGAATACATACGTACGTTTCTTAGGTGGAGATATCCCCACTTGTAGTGGCCGAGCAGCGCGAATATGAGAGAAAAAAAGAACAATCAAGAAAAACCTTCTTGTTCAAAAAAATTATTTGACTAGTTACTAAGTAACGGTATTTTATCATTGTGTTGTCGTATTATGATTTACATTTTCTATTATCTAATGCTTGATTGTATCATCTACTTTCCTTGTTTTAGGCTGTAACAATAAACATTGAAATGACAACACAATGAAATGATATATTCAGACAAAGAAATACCTTATCATTTCTGACAATGAACTGACTTATCAACTTTACGCTATCAAAGTAATATATATATATATATATATATATATATATATATATATATATATATATATATATATATATATATATATATATATATATATATAGACACACACACACACATGTATACAACTATGTTTTTTCAACGAATATATTTCAATTCACGCTTCTTTCTTTCACCAAATGTCGATGTCTACTAATACTACTTTCGAGTTCGGTGTAAACCACAACGGAAAATTTAAACTTAACCCGCTAACCTATTAAGATGGTTCAGTACTAAATATTAATGTTCCAGCAATGGATTTTAAAGATATGGTTAGCTTTATAAAAAGAAAAATACCAAGACGATTCACTACTCTTTATTACACGTTGCCACCAAACAACACGTTATCAGATATGAAAGCAATTAAGAATGATTATGATACTAATATTATGTACGACATTGCAAAAGTTGTTGGGAAGCTCCAGATTTTCGTTTCTCATCATCCCATAGATTTAAGCACGGTGTTGATTCCAAACGATGGTTCTTTGGAACAATCATTTGCAGGTATCATTTTTGAAGAAACTAAAATGAAACAACAAGAATCACTCAGGTTTCTACATCAAATGCAGAAACAAAATAAAAGGTTCGATTACTATGAATTTCTTGGTAAACTAGAATTTATTAATAAAACAAAAGCTACTACACCCTATCGCAAACCATTTTCAATTTTGTGGTTCACAATAATGGCCAATTGGTGATCGATGACACAAAAAACCTGATGTATGTCAACGTGGAACAATGAATATCACCATTCCAAGAATGAAACTAGAAGAGATGAAACAATATTTGTTTAATATTATTGGTACAAAGATTCATGCTTTTTATTATAAAATACCACACAATGGCTTTTCAATCACTGTCAAACTTAGAAACAACTATGATATGCATGCCATGTTTGATATATCTTCAACACAAAGCAAATTGGAAATTTACATTGACCACGTCGGTGTCAATTTTATTATAGCCAATATATATTCCCAAATGCTAGCTTGGCAGAAATGATGAACCATGTCATAATTGACTACACAAGTGAAAGTGAAGACGAAAGAAGGGAGGTAACACAAAATGATTACACTTTTGATCAAATGGTTGAATGGGCGGAACAAGAACACTTTGAAGACGAGGAAACTAAAGAAGTTCAACGTCAAATAACAATATGGAAGAATCGTATGTACTAATATTCATATAACTCAATATGTATCACATATGTATTAAGAATATCTTTTCAATGTACACACATTTTTCTCTTTTTATATTTCTATAAAAAAACATTATGCCAACTAAAAACAACTCATGAAAATTTAATAATTCAGTACTGACCTTCATAAACCAACTCAATGACAAATGATAAAGACTACTCAATGACAATGTCAATTATCTCTTCAAAGTCTTTTTCAAACAATTGATAAAGACTACCCATACTTTTTCCCTATATCAACTAGATTTTCATCTACAATAGAGTCTAGTCTCACACACACTTCTTCTTTCTACTTAAAAAACTATGCTTTATTCCGCAAATGAAATACGTAAAACAGTTGTTAGCAAACTACAAAGCGAACTTGAAGTTGAGGTCACACTTGCAAATAAGTTGTTGTGCGACTTAACTCGTTATGTTGAACAAATACGTAGCCGTGAAATACAAATGACGATGTTGCATAAAATGCCTATAATGAGCCTTAATAGATACGGATTACATACTCTACTCATGACCCATGAAGCGGATATACGTACCGCAAACAACTTGAGCACAGCAAGTCAGGAATTGTTGAGAAGCATTGCTGCAAAGCAAAATTTCATTAACAGTTACATAGTAATATAGATTATAGAATCATGTTGCTTAACACCACCTTGCCAACCATGTGTGTTATTGTTTGTTGTAGTTTTTTTGTTTTAAAGTGGGCTAAATAAGGTTGTCAATCTACTAGATTATATGTGGTGTTTTCTACTATGTATTATTTTGAAAGGATAATGTTTATCAATTGATTGTTATTCGTATAATTTATTTAAACAATTACAAATTTTAATCATTTATAAAACATACGGATTAAATAAAACATATACAATATAGAATCTATGATCATGTAGCTTAACACCGTTCCATGCTTACAATACAATACCAAATTTAAAGTTATAATAAGAAATTCAAAGTTACAAAACATGATTTGACAATTCATTTGCTTTTTACTGCAGGGACAAGACTACTCAATAACAGTTTTGTTTATCACTTAAATTTTTACAAGATATATGACATGATTTGACAATTCATTTGCTTTTTACTGCACCGGATAAGACTACTCAATGACAGTGTTGTTTATCGCTTAAAATTTTACACGATATATGACATGATTTGACAAATCATCAGCTTTTTCTGACATTGAATGACTAATGAATGCAAATGTCGTAAAATTCTAGCTTATATATATATATATAACTTGGGGACTCTCAGTTTCAAACAAATTTATTAATCAAACAAATTGTTAATTTTATTTTCTCATTTTCTAGTCATGGCTACTAACCCAAATGACGTTAGATTAACTGTCCTTATGGCACTACAAGAAGCACATGATGAAGAGTCTTGTTTGGAGAAACAAATGTTGAGTTTGATGCATCGCTTCGCAGATAGATTTACCAGCCGTAGGCCAGAAATTAACAGGCTTATGTCATTACCAGATCACCCACTTATTGATTACGGTCGCTACGCCCTAGATAGAATGACAGGGGCGGACATGAGAAATGATTCATACTTGAAAATGGCCAGGGATGAGTTGCTGAGGAGCATGGAAGAAAAGCAAGAATTTATCAAGAACTACAAGGAAATGTAAAATCTTTATTGCTTAACACTAGTTTGCTAACCATGTATGTCGTTGTTTGTTGTAGTTTTTATGTTATCAAATCATCTAAATAAGGTTGGTCATGTACTCTTGTACATGTGGTGTTTCCTATGTTGTAATGCTTTTAATGGATACCTTTACTTTAAATTTTCAATTATGAGTTTGAAAATACAAAAATAATTGAAAAAAATTTGAAAATACACGCAAGTGACACACTTTGCAACATGATATCTTATTTATATTAAAACTATTTCCCACAAATATTACTTCATTGTGTAGCGCTCATCAAAGAGAACACAAATCATCACTCCTACTTTTACGCGATGAACCTACGTGGCAGATTAGAGCTCCAAGCTTTTTTTTCGTTAATTCTAACTTTGATTCACAGCCAACCACGTGTACATCGAGTTCATCACTTACCTTCCTGCGCGTTGAACTGGGTTAAATGGGAGATGTCAGAAAACCTGGGTTACTGCAGGACATGTACCCTTGTACAGGGTCATGCCCGTAATTTTCGCTATCTTGACGTCTACCAGCACAAACACGTTTAAACTCTAATACTTTCATTACAAACCGGCAAATTTAAGTGTTTTGGAGCATTATGAAGTGCTTTTTTTTATAACTCGAGTGTCCGACTTGACATTGCAAGCCGACTATTCCTAGGGCCGACTATCCTTTTGGATAGCCCGTAGTCAAGGCAGGTGAACCTCCATGGCCAATAGAGGATTAATTTTCTCCTCAGGGTTCGAACCTAAGACCTCTAGGCACTTCTCGTCTTAAAGGCTAAGCCCAACATTATGAAGTGTTAAAACATTTAGTATTTAGCGTTTATGATTAAAAGCTTGTTTGGCAACAAGCATTTTAGTGTTTAGGTTTTGTTGAAAATGCTATTACTAAATGCTCTTTCAGTAAGCATTTAACGTTTAGCATATAGCATTTATGATGAAAATTAACATACTAACTTTATCTTTTGATTAAGGTGTATCTTATAGGTTACAAACTCGCATAATCGCCTACTTTTAAGTTCCAAGTCCCAGCAAAATCATCTTAAATGAAATTAAAAACAGCAACACTCAAAGATCCAAGATAACCGTGACCAACATTGTTAACTAAACCAAAGAAGTCTCGGCCTTCAGGGGCTTATATCTCCATAAGAAACCAGACCCCTTTGACCAAGCAGACCACCAGGAGAGCTTGACCTTGACCTACTTGGAGCCATAGATGCAACTTTCTTAACCGCATCCCTTCGGCCAACAGGTGAACTTGACCTTGACCTTGACCGGGAGCTGGACCGGCTTGGGGCTAGGGACGTGACTTTCTTAGGACGTGGAGATCGAGAGGGTGAGCTAGAGGTTGATCTTCTTCTGGGAGAGGTGACTCTAGGTCCAAGACGGGACTTCAATTTGTCACTTATCCGCCTCTCAGCCGGGCTAGAGCTACGTACCGGGCTTTGGCTTCGACGCCCATTTCTGCAGCGAGGGCTTTGGCTGCGACGCCCATTTCTGTTGCGAGTAACACTCCTGCTACGACTCCTCCGCCTGTACCTATATAAGGGCAAAGTTAGAGGAATGATACATCTCTTATTTCAACCCCTTAAAATTATCATATTTAGTCATAAGTTTTTCATTGTATTCGCAAGAGAGAACCTGGGAGGGCTCCTGCCTCTTGGTGGGCTTCTGTTTCGTCGTGGTGGGGACCGCTCAGAATACCTCCTATAATTTGGATATCTGCTATAAATCAATTTTTTATAAGGTAACCATTAGCAACTAAAAAAATAAAAATGCAGAACAGTCAAATCATTCATTTAGCCTTTTCCCCAAAAAAAAAAACCATTTGAAGGTTTCAAGTCTAAAATGACACTCTTTCACCCTTACTGGTTCGCCTCATATAATTTAGCTACATTGGTCGTTGTAAGCCACCCAAAGTGTAATTGTAATGCTAACAGCATCCTAAATCGTTTTATTTTTAGAATATAAAATGATTATAGTTTTAGCTTATAATTTGCAAAAATGCTTGTGTCAATCCGACCTGTTTCAACTGGACTCATTTGACCTGTTACCCAACCCGAACAAAATGCTTATACGTTACAGCATATAAAGTCTCATTACCTATCATTATATCTTCCTTGAGCATAGCCAAATTGACGAGGCCTGACAGAGGGACGCTCAGGGCTTGGTGTACGGTATTTTCGTGCAAAAGAATATTCCTTGGTGAAACCTCTCCCTTTTCTAACTCGTTTTGGGGTGCCATTTGGGGATCGGCTTCTTGACAGACTTTTCCTCTTCTCAGCCGCAGATGGCTGAGACCCTTTTCGGGAAGGACTCCTTGAAGAATTTCTCACCTTTTCATGACCGGACTTGGTATCATTGGGAACACTTGGGCTCCTTGTAACCCTCTTTGAGATTGGGCTTACACTTCTCCTAAAATCTCTCCTTCCTGGGCTTCGGGCACCCCTGATTAAAGATGGTAAAAGAAGATAAAAATCATGTCTAGAAAAGCATTGGCGTTGGAAATTTTGACCTATTTTGTGTTATTTTCAACCTCAACCATGTCACAAAGCAAATCAGCCAAGTAATTGCTATTGCTAGGTTGATGCCCAGTCAATCAGGGTATGCAGGCAGAGATGTGAAATGCAAGGAATTTTTCTTGTATAAAATACAAACATAAATTTTCATTTGTCCAGTTTTAGCATTTTAGTATTTTTGTAAATCTGAGTCATCTTTTAATAAAACGTAATGACAAACCTGGATCTGCTTGGGTCATCGGAATGCTGATGTTGATTGCTGGAAGGCTTATCAGGTTTGGTTTCCTTAACAAGACCATTTTTAACGAGCTCATCATTCTTCAGTGTAGGATCTTGTTCTCCATCTGATGAGGTAGCTACCACTTTCTTTAGATCATGATCCTTCTGCAGCTTGGCTTCAGGTTCTTTTCGTGCCAGATCCTTCTTAGCTGCACATGCAACACCAAACAGTGAGTAATTACCAATTACAAGGTTTTGAAGCATCTCTCCAAAAGGAAGATTGTTACCTGAACTGCTTGAAGGTTTAGCTTCAGCTTTCTCAACACGCCGATTTGTGTTACCATCATCAGAGCTGCTACTCCCACTCTCCGAGCTCCTAAGCAAGTCAAATTTTATAAGTTAGAAAGATGTAATATAACCAGGAATATTTTTTCTTTTGGCAAAAAGGAAATACCCCTTTTGAGATTGGAGTAAAATTCTCTCAAAAATTAAGTAATTTAATTTCACTCTTTACTAATACATTGTTGAAACAATTATCTGGCCCCTACATAATAAGATAATTAGATGCAGAATCTATTTAACCAAGCATTAAAAACCAAATAATATAATGTTAATCGCAATAATCAGATAAATGATCTCAAGCCAAATATCCAAACACCACCTAGAATCATGTGACAAACATGAGCATGTATATTTTGATTAGATTTAAGATATATATAAGAATCGGACCTTCTCGGCTTGCGCTTTGATTTTTTAGCAGGCCTCTTTGATTTCTTTGCTTCTTTCTGTTTGTTCTTACGATGTTTGCCATTGCTCTTTGTTGACCTCTTCTTTCGACGCCTTCCATCACTAGATGAACTTGAAGATTCTGAATCAGACTCAGAGTAGGAATCACTGTCTGAAGAATCAGACTCTGAATCTGAATCAGAGCTGGATGAATCAGATGATGAGTACTTTCTGCGTTTCTTTCTTTTATCCGTGACTGCTGATCTACGTCGTTTCTTTACTCTCCTGTCTGAACTATCATCATCGGAAGAAATAGCTTTCTTCCCAGATTTTTTCTTTTTACCTAAATAAGTTTAAGCAAGTTAATAATCCAATTAGATGTATTCAATAAAGGTGGTAGAATAGACAGGCTGTGTCTGTGAAATAGGTCTAAAACGGAATTTCTAGTGCAGGTTGAAACAGGGTGGGGAGCGGTTGACCCTACTAAACCTTTTTGTGTTTTAATAATGTTCATTATCTTGAATAAATCGGTTTAGGAGGATATATGGATCAAATATAAACTCTAAAAACTTTCAACCCATTTGATTAGTACGACCATATCTGACCCTTTTCCTTTGTTGGTATTATCTAATTCGACCCATTGAGAATGAGACACATCTCAATTACCAAATCAGCCCTTTCATAAGTGAATATGTTGATAACTCTCACATCTATGCTTCAAATTAAAAATAGTTAGTAAGGTTCTAAGCTAGTGTTGATACCTTTCTCAGACTCTAACGCATTTTTCTTTTTATCTTCAGAAATTTCACCACAATCTGCGATTCGTACCAAACCAGAAGGTTGTCCATCGGATGTTCCCAACTGCTCAATCTTTTTAATGATTTCCATTCCCTCTACTACCTTTCCAAAAACAACATGTTTCCTGTAAATAATCAGCAAAACAAGGGTTAATAACAAGGTTATAAATAGCGTGAAGCGTGACGTAGCGGCATAGCCAAGCCTCAAGCTTTAGCGTGAGGCGTTGCGTCATAGCGTTTTTAAGGCGTGACTCAAAGCGGCAAAAAATATTTATTGAGTGGTCAATAGTAGTAAACTACAAGGCTTAAAATTGAGTTATAGAGTTACTAAGCCCGAATCTCATGCAACCCAAATCATAAATACTTGTAAATAAGCTCAAGTCCAATAAATATCTTTAAAAAATTCAAAAAAAAAATAATTCTCTTAAAAGCTTCAAAAAAAGGCGCCACGCCTTGCGCTATAGCGCGCTATATCACGCCTTATCACGCTTTATTGCACGCCACGCCTAAAGACGACGCCTTGGCCTGTTTCGTAACGTGGAGGCTACGCCTCGCGCTATGGCGCGGCTATAGCGGCGCTATTTAGAACCCTGGTTAATAACAATGGTTTTTTTTAGCTTCAGTTGCCTTTTAAGTCCTCAAAATATATGCTTCATCTATCAACAGGGACGGAGGGACGTGCAGGGATATGGGGGGCGGTGCCCTCTATATTATATCCAACAATTCCAATTTTACGTTTAAATCTTTTCATATTTTGAACTTTTAATAAGTTTGCCCTCAACCCATTTTTAAATTCAACATACAAGCCTTTTAAATATACTGTATTTGTTAATAGACTTTTACCCACGTATAAACATTGAAGACAAATAGCTATTTAAAGTTTTAAATCACCTATCAGTTTAGTTCTTTTTTCTTCTTACTTGTCTTATATTCAAATTTCGAATTTGATGGTCGCTATTGAAGTGTAATATCTAAACAGCTAAATAGTGGTACTAATGGTTGGTTCATTCTATAGCTAGAATTGAAATAAAATTTCTATTTAAGAAAAGTATATTTATTTTGTTTTTCTTTTTAAAACTAAATGTTTCTTGCTTCACAATTTACCGGGGAAACCCTTTACCCAAAAAAATGTTTCTTGCTTCAGTTAATGTAAACCAAATATTTGCTCAGTATATGCTGTTTTTTACTCATCACAAGCTCATTTTTTCATACTCAATTTTTTTTGCTTGTTTTCCGTTATCGCTTACGAAGGTATTGATTTTTTTTGCCTAACATAACTTAGTTTCTGGCTCCGTCACTGTCTATTAAAATATGTCATTCTTTTTAATCAGACAAACAAATGATACCATAGGTGACAATATGGGTGGGTTGGGTAAAGGGTCAAAATGGATTTATGTTGAAACAGATGATATTCATTATGGGTCAAAACAGGCCTGTCGACTTGGATCCACAAACACTTCTTTGCTCATTTGCATAAAACATTATTGTGTTAATTATATATTTATAAAAACAAAATTGTTACATAATGATCAAAATACTGATTTAGAAGGTTGGTATAAATTATGAGTAGACTTCCTGTTTGTGATAAAAACACGCCCCAAGTCAACACTTTTTAGTAAACCGATTGAAACTGCCAATAATCCACATTCAACGGCAACCCAGAAGAAGAAAATAGAGAAGGAAAAATAAGATATGGTTATGAGTTACCCATCAAGATGGGGTTGACGCTTGAAAAGTATGAAGAACTGAGATCCATTTGTATTTGGACCGCTGTTTGCCATAGAGAGCATACCAGCACCACTATGATCCAGCTTAAAGTTCTCATCTGCAAAGACAGCATCAAGTATTAGTACCAAAATGATAGTTAAACGATAATTCAAAAATCTTTGATCATACAAAACAAAAAGAGCATCTTTCAGACTGTACCTGCAAACTTTCCTCCATAGATGCTTTCACCACCGGTGCCTGCAAACCATCAAAAGGTCACGCCTTACAAATCTGGCACGCAGATGCAAGTTAAAAAGAGCTTCATCACTCTGTCAAGAACTGACTGAAAGGAAAAGCATACCATTTTGTTTTGAGAAATCGCCTCCCTGCATAAGAATAAAAAAAGAGTTATTTGACAAGTGACCGTGCACACATGTTTAAGATGATAAAAAAAAGTGGAAACAACATATGTGTATATAAACAGCTGTAACATCTAATCATATAAAACGGATATATAAGCATTCGTTAACAAATATACATAAAAGATCCTTCAAGCCTATAATATTGTATATCTCGTGGCAAACTACAAACTTTTAATATGAGTACATACATTATGAAATCATCTAGCTATGAGCTATCAACTCACATATAAGGAAAAAAAAAAGTTTTTGACATTATGATATATATGTGTTGAATACATACTCCTCATAATAGTAATTGCAATTTATTTCAGATATATGTGTTTCGCTTGATTAACCAAAAAGCGATACAAGCATAACTAAAAAGAATACTCAACATCCAATTTCAAAATTAGTATATCATTCTTAACATACACGGATACATACACAAGTAAAAAAGGATTACAAATAATGAACGAAAATATCAGTGAACAGAATCAAAACCGAATGCCCAAATAATAACTGTAAAGATAATTGAAAAAAGGCGACATTTGGATTGAATAAAAAACTTCTCCTAACACAAAGTGTCAGTTTCCCCAGAGATAACACAAGGTTATGCTTAAGAGGTTTTTACTGAAACACTAAAGCGAAAGGACAGTTTCTGGTTTATGGCTGATTATACTTCTTTATCCAAAAAAGAACCTACCAATCTACTCGTTATGGTTATGCAAGTCTGCGAATTAAAATCATCAACGAGCAGTAACTTTTTCCTGATGTATGATTGGTCGACAGTTTGAGCTGAACTTATAATATGCAATCTTATATCTACAAGTACTATTAACCCATAGTTTAGCAAGCAATCTACGGACATGATTTTGCTGTCAATTAAGCCTTAACTAAACCAATAATCAGATTTCATAAGTGCATAACTAATTAATCAAGATTAGGTAAATAAATTTACTTGAGCCATGAAGCCTTTAATTATCCGATGGAAAACAACGCCTTTGTAATGCAATGGCTTTCCAGTAGTGCTTCCAGTGCCCTTCTCCCCTACACAGAAACACGATAATGTAACAACAACGTAGATGTACATATCTCATATTCACTGAAAACTGGAGTAAACATGAACCTGTGCAAAGTGCTCGAAAATTCTCAGCTGTCCTAGGCACAACATCCGCAAAAAGCTGCAAATCACATATCATTACTTTCCGTTAGCATCTTAAAATCATAATGAAGACATACACAACTAGATGCTACAACACATATATACTAATATACAGCAATGAGTTTACGGGGTACAACATACGCACCTCGATTAAGATTCTTTCCGCAGGACTTCCATCTGTCGACAAGTCCAGAAACACACAAGGATTCTTCTTCTTACTCATCTCTTTTCACAATGCAGATCCTAAAACAAACAAATAACATTAACATACAGCCACTACCACGGCATATGTAAACAAGAAAACTCCAAATTACTAAGACTGTAAACGAACACAAACAGGGCTCGATTGTGTTAGTTCATTTTAGTCCAACGGAACAAACAAACACACATGAACACTTAAACGAACAGGACTTTCATCTATAGTTCAATGAGACGCTCAAAGAACGCAAATGGATGAACAAGCATAAAACACTTAAAATACACATAACATTAGCTTTCATCTATGTTTTAACATGTTTGTTTATTAAACTAAACATTTCCCTCTTCCAGTTACCAGGGAAGGCCCCGTGACCGTAGACCTCTTGCTAGGACATCAAAATGCCTAACCACTATACCACCTTGGTAATGATTCACGTTTGTTTATAATTAAGTACAACTACTTTATTAACATTTAAGAACAATTAGTATTATATATAATATCCAAACACAAAGCAACAACTCTACTGAACATACACAATAACACAAATGAACTCAAGGGGCGTTTGTTTAAGCTTATATAGCGCGCTTATGGTTTACGTGGTCATAGGCTAATGTTTCATAAGCACACTTTTTGTGGCTTATTTTGAAACTTTTCGCCTTATTACGACATAAATTACTTTAAATTAACAAAATGATCTCCGGACACGATACTAATCGACTAATCATATTCAAGTAAAAAATAAACATATTATAAAACCCTAAACCCTAGCAGTTGCAAATTATAAATAATAATAACATGTTAAATATATAAAGAATTAAGAGATTATATATTAGATTATGTATGATTGTGAGATCTAACTAACAGTTGTTATATTTTGATTGTGATTATTGAAATGTGTATAGTTGTTAGATTAGTGATTGGTGACGTCATCGGAAACCATGTATATAACGGAATTTGAAGGGTGACGGAAGTTACCGGCGGATGAGTGATGACGGTGACTGAGTGAGTGAGTCGTGGTGTGTCTTGATTCTTTTTGTGTTTCCAAAGGTATTTATAAAGTAACTGGAATACCATCTTTCACGGGTTATGAACCAAGTAACATCTTTTATGGTGTATGCGAGTTAGAGAGATTGATTCCGGTTATTAAAGGTTGTTATAAAAGGGTGTGTGTATTTGTTGGCGTTAAATGGCACTAGCCAAATTCTGATGGGTGGGATCATATTTAAAAGCGTACATGAACATGAGAGTTTCTAAGTCTTGTTAGAATACTCAAACGATAAATGTAGTACGTCTTACTGGTAGGGAACTAGATATGCCACTACACTGGTAGAGAGTTGAGGTCGTTCAATTGATGAGTCAAGGCAGGATGAAATAAGTGAGCCTCTATTATACACGAGATGGATGGTTGGTCCTTATCAGTGTAAGAACGTTGTGTGGGGTCGAAACAATGTTTTGTGACATAAAGCTCGGATAGTCGGTGGTTGTTTACTAAATTAAGTGTTCGTTGGCATGTCTAGATTAGCCATTTAATTAAGAAAGAGCGGTTTGTGTGGACCTCCCTAATAAGATGAAACAAGAATTTTGACCCACTCATTAAGTTTTGGGATTAATATCGTGTGATCGGAGTTAAAAATGTACGTTTTCTCATAGTAATCTGAAGAGGAAAAAGCTTAGTCTTGAAAAATATGAAGTAAAATAACTAAATTGCACAAACACTTTGTTTACCAAATTTTCGAAAACGGTCATGAGAATTTAAGTTAAAGACTCGTTTTTTTTTGATACTTTGAAACCTAGTTCTCGTGCTTTTACTTTGTTTGGCTATTTGAATTAAAATTAACGGATTCGGTATCTTGATGAAACTAAACATGGACATGGTTTTTGAAATACTTTTTTAGTTGTTTTTATTGAACGAAGCTTGAAGCGGAATTAATTATGTTTAAAAAAAATTATGAACGTGTTAGGGCCTTGTGTTTTTTAGGTTTAACGTGACACATGTCTCCTGATTAGGAAAATATCGCGAGACAATGCCAAAGTACGGAGATTCCATCCAAACTAGCATTATGCTACATCATAACTTGACCTACGTATTCGTCTCGAGTCTCGACACTGCCATTATGCTACATCATAACTCGACCTACTTATCAGTCTCGACACTTGCCGAATCTCATTAACCCAGCATTTCAAAAAGTAGTTTTGAGATTTATCTTTTGTCGATGTAAATTGAATTTGCACATACACTTAGGGCATGTTTGATAGAGAAAGTTTCAGAGATTAGAAATGAAGCAGAGAATATAAATCTTGAGAATAGAAATCATATTTTATTGAATCATTGTTTGGTAATAACAAAGACATGACCCAAGAAATAAGCGAAAGTTTATTTTATTTGTTGTTTTTTACGACACTAAAAAAGATCCGCAAACAACTTATCAATTAAATAAATTGAAGCATACCTCCAATTTCAAGACCTAGAATATCAATATGATTCATGTTCTTATTTCAAGAAATATGATAACTCAATCGGCCATCAACAATGGCGTTAACAGGTGTGCAAATTCATATACATTAACCACAAACCAATAATCACAATCTTTATCCCAATTTATTTTGCACTTAATATACTCAAATAATCATTATTCAAACCAAATTTACGGCTCAGTTTTTTAAACAATACTATATATATTATAAAACCTAACAGCAAAACATCAAGATATAAAATAAAACCTAAAATACCCTACCAATGCTTCAACAGATCGGAAATGTTGGGCCAACTTAGTGCCCAATAATCTTTCACTAAGGATTTGAATAGAAAATATCCTAAGTGTTAGATATCTTTAAACACTACTCAAGTCACTGAATAAACAGTCATTCAGTGAGTTACCTTCAAGTGTTTAAAGACTTAACCATTCAGTGATGCGGATCTCATTGAATGAAGTCCATGAACCAAAGAAGAAGGTGATGGGTTCAGTGAGCTGTGGCAATAAGCTCATTGAACCCCATACGATCTCCTCATAAGTAATGAAGACCTAAAGACTTAGAAGACTGAAGAATGGGCGGGATATGTTTAAAGGGATAAGATCAAGTACTTATCCCCTTAAGTCAAGGTCAGCATCATCTCTAACCTTAGAAAGTGTGTTGTCCCCTTACCTAGATTAGAAATTGTAATAGAGATAAGATGTACAAATGTACTTGCCCAATCAACCTGGAGACACGCACTTATCACCAACATGGGTCTTACCCTACCTTAACACTATAAATATGTTGTCATGTAAAGGAGTAAAGTTTATGTTTCGTGCACTAAATGTTTATCATTCACAAACACTCTACTCCTCTAAATCTACTAAGTCCCTGAACTAGTTCAGGTGGTTAGCATAGTAGTTAACTTAGCATAATACTTTGGTTTATGCTAAGTTATTAGTGAGGAGATCACCATATAATACATTATCATTCAATCCCCATTGTTGTTCCGCAAACAATGGGGTATAATTCTTAATAAGATTATAAGAGTTAACCGTTGAAAATAGTTTGTGTTCTTTACTTTTAGTCTTTACTTTTATAAAACTATTTTCACTACATTACTTCAAGTCATGGGCCAGCTTATAATAGCTTCATAGTTATTTGTAAGTTAGTTAAACGGGAACAACAAGTGGTATCAGAGCTGAAGCTTTATAAAAAAGATTAACACTAAATCTGCGCAAAAGTTTTTAAAACCTAGATCCTACCATGGCTGTAAGTTCTGTACCCAAACTAGTCAATAAAAAGGGAGGTAGTTATTCTATTGCTCACAGACTAGAAGTTGGCAATTTAATAAGTGAAAAAATTGAGTGATTTCTTAACTAGAATGGAACCATACTACATACATGAATTAAGGATGGTCCTTTCCAACCAAAGCTGAAGGTGCTAACAAACCTTAAGCATAATGGTCAAGTGATGAGAGGATGGTGATCAATCAAGACTAACGCTTTAAAAGCATCATTATATCATGTCTATCAGATGATATAATAAAGTCAGTCATTAGCTATGAGACAACTAAAGAAACATGGACTATCTTGGTTCGCAACTTTGAAGGTCCCTCAGATATCAAGAAAAACAAGATCATGGATCTGAAACTTGAGTATAATACCTTCAGAGCCAAAACCTCTGAAAGTCTCTCTCAGACCTATACCCGTTACAAGACTTTGCTCAATGAGCTCTCAAATGATGGTGTTAAACTGTCCAAACATGAAATCAATGTTGGTTTTATGAAGAATCTCTCTGAGAAGTGGCTAAGCTTCTCTCAAGGGTTGAGAAATGCCAATCATATTCAGACCCTTAACCTAGCTGATATTTATGGGAGGTTTGTCTATTAAGAAAACCTGATCTCAAGGAGATACCCTGAATCTAAAAAGGCCCTGATAACTTCACCCTAAACTAATCCTATATCAAATGCCTTCTTTTCTAACAATGTAATTCAGGATTTTCAAGAAAATTTTGATGATGAGGTTGATGAAAGAACTAGTGAGGAGTATCTAAGAGATTTAGATATTGAGTTTCATGAAAGAGCTCTTTTGGTTGGGTCGAAACGTTTCATGAAAAGAAGAAACATTTTTTCAGTACCTAAAGAAAATGAAAACACTAAATGTTTTAAATGTGGTAAAAAGGTCATTTTGAAAAAGACTGATTTTTTCTAAAACGTCAGTTCCCTCCTACAGATCCTCAATGTTAAATTTTTCTTCAGGGTCAAGTAATTTTCAACCGAAATTTACACCTAAGCTTATTCAGCCCACACCACAAGTTTAAAATAATCAGATTGAACAAAAGATTTAAAAAGATTATAAGACTGAGTACAAGAAGGTCAAAGCCAAACTTGCACTTCTTGAGGCTAGACCTTCAACTACTCAGCCTGCTAAATCTTTTCAAACAAAAAGTAAAGGTCTTGTGGCTGAAACATTTGACTAGGATGAGAAAGAAGTGTCTGATGATGAAGAAATGGTTCAAGTAAATGTACCGATGGCTCTTGCTGATGATGAGCTCGCTTTTGGCAAAAATCATACAAGAAATGAAGAATGGATTGACATCACCATAAGAAAGGTAAACATTCTTCTTCCTATGGATGAAGATGATGACTAGCAAAATTACCTGAAATACATTAACATAGATCTTAAGTTTGTTGAAGAGCAAAGACTGAATTTGTTGTCTAATATAACAAACTTGTTTTTGAATATAATAAATGTAGAGACTGTAACAACTGGCAATTTTCAAAATTTTAAATGACTATTTTACCCTTTGACTTTTCGGGTCCGACTTGACTTTTTGACTTTTGATCTCTTATGGTCACATAAAAACGATTACCGCGTAATCGGTAATGTTTCGGAACATATTTAAATAATAAATCATATTTATTATTACATATCTCTCATGTGCAAATTTATTTTTAACTTATTCGACTTGAAAACGAAAAATACATATGTTATTCCTAAGTCGACTTATCAAAAACGGCCCGCTAAATCGCGTTTTCACGACTCGGACTCTAAGGCAATTTGATGTAAAACGACATTCCGGACGACTTTTTAGTTTTGCCCGAGACCCGAAAACAAGCAAAAAATGACCGAAATACCCTCGCAAAATTTTAGAAACGAAAACAACGCGTTCCGACGCGAAAATAATTAAATTATATTTAATTAGCACGTTTTATTAAATAAAAATAATAATTAATAAATTATTTAACAATTTATTTAAAAGCGTTTATTAAAAACGTGAATATTCAAGTTGGAGTTTTATTTTACGGACAAAGCTTATCAGTGATACACAAATAAATAATAGACATTTAAATAAATTTTATAAAACATTTATAAAATTCTAGTCGTAAAAATACTCATATTTCATGGAAAAATCATTTTGAACGCAACGGTGTAATTTTCGTGTTGTGAATAAATCGTTAACTATCCTAAACGAGTCCCGAACAATTAATTATCAAAAATTGCACTCGTAGTCCCTTTAGTAATATTTACACCATCACCCCTCTAATATTAAATACCTTACACTTTGTTTTATAACTTTCTATTATAAATAGAAAGTTCATTAGGGTTTCCACATATTTAACATAGCCTCCAACCTCATTCTCTCTCTTTTTTTCGGCAGCCACCGCCGCTCCGGCCGATCTCCGGCCAGCCACCCCATGACAGCCACCATAACCACGCCACCACCTTCATCACCACGCCATCCCGCGCCACCCCATCACAGATCAACCGACACCAACATCACCACCACGTTCACCATCTACCCCGCCACCAACCGACGCACCACACCACCATCTCACCGCCACCACAGCAACCTCGCCACCATCACCTTCATCGCACCACCACTACCATCATCCGAACACCACCTCCACCTCCATCTCCGGCTGACCACTTCCTCCTCACCACCGTGCGCCATCACCACCGCAACCAACACCTCCGCCACCCTCACCACGCCACCACTGCTGTACCAGACCCACCAAGGGTGCGTTGGGTTTGATAAAACCCAGCAGGGTGCGTTTGGTTTAAATGAACCAGTAAGGGTGCGTTTAGTTTTCATATTAACATAGTATATGGCGCGTTTGGTTATTAAAACAGCACCACGGGTGTGTTTGGATCTAGGTTTACAACATAAGGTTGTGTTTAGTTGTGCATAAAACACAAGAGGGGTGCGTTTGGTTTTAGAAACACCAATAGGAGTGCGTGTGGTTTTCATATTAACACAAAGGGTGCATTTGGTTTTAAGAAAAACAGCACCAAAGGTGCGTTTGGATATGGGTTCAGCCCACTAGGGTGCGTTTGGGTGTGCAGTTTCATCATAAGGGTGCGTTTGGGTGTGCAGTTTCATCATAAGGGTGTGTTTTATAACACCCCCAAAATCAGGTCGCAGCGGAAAGGTAACAATGGGGTGCTACGTCAAAGTACAAAAATCAAGATATAGAAAACGACCTTAAATGGACGTTTAAAAATAAGATTCATTCAATGTCATTACAAAAGATCAGAGTTTTCACGTTAGGTCCCATAGTTTTGATAAAAAGACATTAAGATTTTATAAGACAAAAGTTTCATTGAATTTAAGAAATCAGAATCCCTCTAATAGATATCCGTCACGGCTCCCATCCAAGCTTATGCCTCAGCACCTGAGATTAAAACATGTTAAAACGTCAACAAAATTGTTGAGTGAATTCATAGGTTTATCAGGAAATAGCGTGGACCACAAGATTTAAGTAATAGTAAACTATGAAACACATTCGATAGTCCAACACTTTGTATTATTGCCCTAAGCTCATGACACCGAACCTTAACGTAATAAACTGTAATCAAACCAGTACTTGAGGTTTGTGCCCCAACACGGATACAGATGTTACAAAAACATCCTACGAATTTTCTCTGAATGTTAAATGCGTCAATGGTCAACTAGAAACCACAGCCTAGACGGGGATGGTCAGTCCCGATAGATCTATCCATAACACTCTAGCGTATACCCAGCAGGTAATTAACGGTTCATGATAAAAGGGGACTTAAATGGCAATACGGTAACTTAGGCAATAATAATCAGACAGTAATCTGGATAGCATACACTTTGAAAAACACTTGTGTCCAATAGTAAAACCCCGTAAAGTTTGTAAAACAATCAAGTAGTAAAAAGGGGGCTATGAACTCACAAAGTATTGAAAGGTAATTGTACTGTAGTAAAATATA
>BQNB010003509.1:0-10805 GCA_026074375.1 Tanacetum coccineum | reverse complement strand
AAGGGTAACTTGGTAATTTTCTTAATTGCTCTTTGGAATATTATTATATTTTATATTGTATTTTACACGTGTATTAAAACTAGCAATCAGTTTTTGGCGCCGTTGCCGGGGACTTGTGTTAAGATTCCTTTGTTTTTTGTTTGTTGATTTGGTTTGAAGATCCTTTCGTCCTCGAAAGTTTCATTCTTGTTTTAAATATCAAAAAATCCAAAAAAATTAAAAATATAAAAAGTAAAAAAAAATATATTTTCTTTTTCTTTTTAGTATAGCTATCATATAAAAAAATATTAAAAAAAATCAAAAATATAAAAAAATTTCCTTTTAAAAAAAGAAATAAAATTAACAAAGTTGGTAAAAGAACACCAACATATAATACTCTCAATCGAGGTATTATCATTTCAATTTCCGGTGAACTTGGAATATAGTTCCCAAATCGAACCAAAGATTTAAAAACTTGCCATTTGTGTCTCTACGAAGTACGGCTCACCTTGAAAAGAAATTTTTGAGAGCTACCGTGAAGTAGTTGATTATTTGGTTTAAGTCTCTTCCGTGGAACCGTTAAAATTCATTGTTAATAAATATTCAAAAAACCAAAAAAAATAAAAATTAGTGTAAAGTTTTCCTTTTAATTGTTAGTTTTTCTTTTTGATTTTTAATTTTCTCTTTTTAAAGTGCATGCGCACTCGTTCGCAAACTCGTAAACGTAACCGTCGTCAACAACAACAAACCCCTCCGGTTGTTGTTGAACCTTTTGATTTAGAAGAACCATTTGTTAAACAAAACGTTGTTCCAATGGCGGATAATCGTACTATGGCACAATTGCTAGAAGCACCCACCGTGGGTTATGAAGATGCTATCGTTGTTCCCGAGATCAACGCGGATAATTTCGAGCTTAAGCATGGCTTGCTCACTCTTGTTCAAAACAAACAATTTTTCGGTCATGACAAAGAAGATCCACATGCTCATATTCGTTACTTCAACAAAATCACTTCAACGATGAGATTCCCGAACGTCCCGAGTACGTCGGTGAAGCTTATGCTTTTTCCCTTTTCCTTAGAAGGTGCAGCACGAATGTGGCTAGAAAAAGAACCTCCTCGTTCAATTCTTACTTGGGATGACCTCATTTCAAAGTTTATTAACAAATTCTTTCCTCCGTCTAAAACCACAAATCTCCGAAATGAAATCACGGGATTTCAACAAAGATTTGAGGAGACTTTTTACGAAGCATGGGATAGATTTAATGATCTCCTTCGAGCTTGTCCACACCATGGTTTTTCCGAAATTCATCAAATCGATACTTTCTACAATGCCTTAAATTCTAACGATCAAGATTCGTTAAACTCCGTTGCGGGTGGTAATTTCTTAGACAAAATGCCTCGTGAATGCTTAAGGATTATCGAAAGTAAATCTAAAGTTTGAAATTCACGAAACAAGGAAATTGTTGCTAAAGTTAATTTGTCTACCCCCGGAAGTTCTCCCGATGTAGTTGCTCTTTCAACCGAAGTTTCCGAGCTCAAAAATATGATGAAGAGTATGTTTATCGACAAACCAAAAGCTCAAGCTCCCGCACCCGTCAAAGCGGTCGAGTAAAGTTGTATCACTTGTGGAGGATCTCATTCCTACCAACATTGTCCGGCTACCGAAAGAAACGTTTTTCAAGATAACATCCAAGAATATGTCGCACAAGCCGCCGTGGCTAATTTCAATCAAGGGAATAACAACACCCGACCTTCGTTGCTTTCAAATCAAATGAGACCATCGGGTTTCAATCAATCGAATTTTGAAAATAATAAAAACCGTTTTAATCTGAGTCAAGGAACCAATCCCAATTTCAATCAAAATTAAAATCGTGGAACCAACTTTAACCAAAACCGTCAAAATAAAGTTTACCAAGCACCACCATATCAACCACCAACCAATCAACCACCGAATAATCAAGTTTTACCTTACCAACCTCCAACAAATAGTGTTTCTAAAATGGATTTTGAAATCTATGCAAGAGCTAATGATGCTAGCATGAATAACTTGCAAATGAAGCTTGATAATTTTCAAAGGAATCAAAACGATTTTCAAAGAAGTTTCAACGATTCTCAAAAGAAACAAGATGATTTTCAAAATATGATGCTAAGTTTCATGCAAAGTTATCATACTAATCGAGCTTCAAGTACTTTACCGAGCAATACCGTTCCAAATCCTAGGAACAAAGCAAAGGCTATCACTACACGAAGTGGAGTTTTCTACGAAGGGCCTTCGATTCCTATGCCTCCTCCGTTTGTTAATCCGGATGTGGAAGAGGAGACGTCAACGGATCCAGTTTATGGTGATTTTTCCATCAAAGTCCCATCTCCTCTTACCCAAAATCCGTCTCAAAAAGTTTAAAAGACTAATTCTCAAACAACGTCAAAAGCAAACCAAAAAGAAGAAGTCGATTGTCCTAAAGAAAACGAACCAAAACTTCCTTATCCGAAAAGAAGAAATGTAGGGAGAAAGCAAGAAAAAGACAAAGTTCAACTTCAAAAGTTTTGGAAAATGTTTAAACAACTTCATTTCAATATTTCTCTTGCGGATGCTTTAGTTCTAATGCCGAAATACACAAAAATGCTTAAAGCTCTTTGCGCTAATAAGGAAAAACTTGAAGAACTTGCAAATACTCCGTTAAGTGAAAATTGTTGTGCTGTGATTCTTAAGAAATTACCCGAGAAACTAGGTGATTCTTATCGATTTACCATACCATGTGATTTTTCAAAGCTTAAATGTCAAGGTTTAGCCGACTTAGGAGCAAGTATCAATTTAATGCCTCTCTCGACCTGTCAAAGGCTAGGTTTAAACAACCTCGAATCAACCCAAATGACTCTCGAGTTAGCTAATCGTCAACTTTGTCGTCCGGATGGAATTTGTAAAGATGTGCTTGTTCCCGTAGGAAAGTTTACGTACCCAGCCGATTTCGTAGTTGTTGATTACGTTCCCGACGACCAAATACCTTTAATTCTCGGACGACCATTTTTACGAACTGCACGAGCCTTAATTGATGTCTACGATGAGAAGTTGATCCTCCGTGATGGTGATGAAAGTTTAACGTTGAACATGCAAAGTGAAAAATCGAAACTTGATGGTAATCAAAGAGTCGAATCGATCAATATGATTGATATTTTTAACATTCCGAATTATATTGGTTTTAAGGACTTATTTGCTAATAAAACGATTAAGATGCATAGTGGCAGTCCTACTATTCAATCTGATGTTTCTTTTCCTAGTTCTTCTCCGATGAAGACTAGTGATAATTTCTAGGAATTCACCGATGAATTCACTCTTCCTAACTCATTACCACCGGGTGATGATGTTACCGTTCATAAGAAGAACTTTCAAGAAGATTCATTTTGAATAATTTCATATCCACTTCTCGAATTCGATGATAGTTTCAAATCAAGCAACATGAATCCTCTCTTTGAAGAAAATGTCGAGATTAAATCTTCATTCACTCTTACTTCACCAGAAAAAAGTGATTCGATTCCATCGGGAATTGATCTTACCCTCCCTCCCGCCTTTGAAGTTTCAAGTAGCAATCTTACTTCCCTTACTCTCACCAGAGAGAAGGACTTTTCAAAAAAGATGTCGATGTTTTTCTCGTTGATCCGATTTGTATGGAGAATGATGTATCGAATAATGATAAGAAGGAAGATCCTTTGTCTTTTAACAACATTCTTACATAAGAAACCCGAACCATTACCTCCTCAAGAAGTTTAAGAAGTTAAGATGAAAGAGGACAAAGTTTCAAGTGATTTTCAAGTTGATATCATTGCTATGCCAATCCGAATCACTTTTTATAACCCGATTGATTTCAACGATCATTTTTTCAAACCAAAAGATTTTAAAAAGGACTTAACCGTTGAACTTGATTCTCCCGAATTAAGTACCTTACCATCTCCTTTGTTAGATTCCGACTCGCCTTTCACTGCGGAGTTGTCGGCAAGTATTACTTTGAATTCTCTCGGAAATGAGGATAAAGTTTTCAAACTAGGTATACTCGTTTATCGTGCCATTCATGATAAAAATCTTGCAAAATTGGAAAAGAATTTAAGAGAGAACATTTCCTTCGGGACTTTTTTATTTCTTAAGGAACGTCATTCTATCTTTGCTACGATTTCGAATCATTTACTTCCTTTTTACCACGACTTACCCAAGGATGTAACTTTTCTCTCGTTATCTTGTGAAACGAAGACAAGATTTTTAAACCTGGAATTCAACATTTCAATGGAATATAATATCTTATCTCCAGAATATCTCATCAAGGCTTAGATTTCATCAACATTCGTCTCATTGCTCGTAACCCGATGAAGATATGTCTGTTTTCTTATGATTCTCTTGGTTCCGAAAACAAGATTTTTGATCCAGGTATTTTCATTGTGACCATTTGAGATTTTCTCGCCATTTGCTCTCTCTAAGGAAGAATTAATTCGAAGATCGAGTCGAGCTTGCGACTCGGTTATCAAAAACAAGCCGCTTCGTGGGAGTTCACCCCATGCTTATCCTTTCTATTTCCTTTCTATTTTCTAATGTGTTGTGTTGAGAGAGGCTTGTACTCTTTCTGATTTCTCGATGTTTGTTGCTTGTTTGTTGTGATTTTTGTAGGATCAAACCAACAATTTTTGAAGCCTCTCGTGTCCGGTTGATTTGTCCCGTTCAACTCGAGCTTCTCATCCTTTGTGATAAATTAGTTTGGGGAGATCCGATATCCTTTCATCATTATCGATTAACGTTTATCTTTGCATACTTAATAAACGGCTTAGATTTTCGTAGGGACCCGACCTTAAACATTGAGGACAATATTTCATTTTAGTTTGGGGAGGGAATCTATTGATTTGATGTTGCTTGCTTATTGTTTTGTTCTCACGTACCCGTTTTCCCCCAAAAATAGCAAAAATTTTAAATTTTTCAGTCTTGTTTCATAGTTTATTAGTAAAAAAATAAAAAATAATAATAATAAGTGTTTAAGACAAAAATGTAGGTTTTCCGTTGGTGAGAATAGAAAGTAATTTTTGACCCGATCGAACAATGTTTTCTAGCTTTTATCCTTAACTTTTTAGGCTAAGTATTCACTAATGATAGAGTTGTTATAAGTTTTGATGCTAAACATAGAATAGTTGGTTTTCTTTCAAGCTTATAGGTGTTATATTGTGGCTTTTTCTCCCATAAGATTGTTTCACTTTTATAATAATTGTTAATAAATAAAGTTTTTACGGTTTTTTGGTTAATAATTAGTCTTAGAAGTTTTCTTTGGTTTTCTTTGTGATTTAGAGAGAGTATATATCAGGAATACTAAATTTGGCTAAAAATACAAAAATAATAAATAAGTGAATAAGTATCTCTGCTAGAATACTTCATCTTGTCGGAGGCGTGGCCGATGTTGGAGTTTTCATATAAGGTGAGGGGCGGTGTCATAATAAGTAGAATAACCTCTTGTCGACTCGCTATCGATGTGGCTTCGAGATAAAAGGCACCGGTAATACATGTATATATAATAAACTGTGGGCTAATAAAAGTTTATTGCATCTTGCCGGCTCACAACCGATGTTACAATCTTCTAAATAAGGCACATAGTAATAAATCTGAGGTCGAAATATGTTTGCTACATCTTGTCGGAGGCGCGGCCGATGTTGTAGCCTTTTAAAGGACCAAGGATCAATAATGTTGCAATAATAAGTATAAAGCCAAATTTTGGTCGCCTTGATGTAGACTTAATCTTTATGACATTGTTTTTCCTGTTGAAGAGAGCTAGGAACTAATTATTGCATTTTTAACCGTTTTGCTTTATTTTTGGATTAATAAGTATCGAAATAAAAGTCTTAAAGAGCCTTCGGGTATATGACTTGTAAATAAAATCTTGAGATACAAATTAGGAAATAAGGGAGGAAAAGTAAGTACACAATTAGCTCTTATAAGTAGTGTTAGCATCAATAGCTTGTAATTTACAATGATCTTGTTTTTAAGCGTAGCATGGGTATAGTGAAAAATCAGGGATGATGAAGTTATCTTTTAGACACTTAAGTGTGTTTTTTGTTCTATGATCCTCAAAGTTACCAATGTGGTGATGAAAACAATACATTATGTCAACACAAATAAAGTTGTAGATAGGAATATATCAAGAAAAACCATAAAAAGTAAAAAGTTTTGAAAATGGGAATTCGGGTGTTTTATAACTTGTGACTTAGAAATTTTTCCCGCAAAAGTCTTTTCTACTTCTTAGAAGATTAGTTTGGGGAAATTTCTTAAGAATTTGGTTATAAGGCATGTGATATTGCGTGAGGACACACAATCGTTTAGTTTGAGGAATTTTGATATGTGCAAATTACACATATCCTTTATTGCTTAAAAAGACCTAATTAAACCCAAAACAGACCCAAAATGGCAAAATTATGCTTGTATTTGTGTTTTGTGTGTGCAGGTACGGATATATCAAAATTCACAAGAAATCAGACAAAAACGGGCAAGCACGGACACGAGAATCAGAAAAGTACAAAAGAAGCCAAAGTATTCAAAGCCGAAGCCAAGAAAGTCAAATCCAGTCAACAAGCAGTCAACCACTACAAGACAAAACCTCACAAAAATCTAATTTCAGTCCCTCAACTTTCACAAAAGTCCAATAATAACCCCTCATATCTTAATGGGCCTTAGAATCCCTTATTGGGCCCAGAAAACCTCAATGGGCCTTAAAAACCCTAAGTTACCCTTACCCGGATCCAAAAAGCCCAAAAGCCCATTATTAAGCCCATTTCATAGTCCATTTCCTTTTATTATAAACCACAAGGGCTGGTTTTGCAATTTCCAAAAGTAGTTTTATAACTAGAAAAGGAAAAAGAGAAGACAAGGACCTATTGTGCCATTATCCCAAACTCCAACAGAATTAACTGTCAAAAATGGGCGGCAAATGGTTTTTACTGTTCATTCGTCATCACCATTTCACCAGCATAGGTAAAAGAGAGGGCTTCTCTTAATTGATGGCTAAAATGGGTAATTCAAGAGCTCCTAAGCAAGATGGTAAGGAGAAATCTGTCATATCAAGTGATCTCACTAGCTCACACTCAAGAGGAGACACGTCAGCCATGGTAAAAGCACACTTATTGGTGGGTTTTGCTCTCAAATCACTCACATAAGTAGCACAAGCTGTCACAATCATAGGGTGACAGCTTGGCAATCCTCAAGTGTCCACAATGATCTAACGGCCAATATTCAAGATCCAATGATTGCAATGATTGGATGGCAGAGATTAAAGGATTGGCAGAGGCTCAAAGGACCTAGAAGCTTCTCACTCGACCTATAAATAGACCTCACTTCTCACACACATCTCACACACGCAGGAGACACCTTCTTTTTACCTTATTTTTCCTTTTTCTAGTTTTTAATAATTTAGGTTAGCTTAAATATTGCTTATTGTAATTTGTCTTTTGAATTATGTAATCTTCTTTTAAGTAATTGACTTGACTTTGATTGGGCTTCGTCTTCACACACTTTTCCATCCCGTGTCCGGTTTTGTCGCTTTTTGCTTGGTTTTTTGTTTTTTTTGTGAGATATCCGTTCCTGCACAACACAATTAGCAAAACAAGCATATATTTGGCATTTTGAGTCCGTTTTTGGTTATTTTAGCTCGTTTTTAAAGGTAAAAGGTATGTGTAATTAAGCACATACCAGTAATGAAATGAATGTCTTTGGTTAAATAAATCCTGTGTTTATCTTTCAAATTCTCTCAAAGCCCTTTTACTCAAAAGCTCAATTTGTCTCAATAAGCTTTGATAAGCTCTTCTCAGCTCTCAAGAGTCTCTAAGCTCTTGATGGAGCTTAACTGAACCTAATTTTACTTATAGAATAAATCAGCTAAAAAAAACATTACCTTTGCATTTTGGGATTATTAGCTTATGGAAGGGGGATCTATAAAGGAAGGATCCCCATGGACTTATACCCTAGCTTATTAATAAGCTAGGGAGCTTGTAGCTGCTTTAAATGGTCCTCTTGTTTAGCTAGAGGCCTTGTAAGTTTTTCTTTAATTTCTTGCTTTAAATATTAGTTTTATTGCTTTATAAACTTAGATCTGCTTATTTGCTTATTTAATTTGCTTATTAGTGCTTATTTGTGTTTTATCTAACTTAATAATCATAATAGTTTATCTGTTTTTGCTTCTCTTAGTCTAGAAATCATATGTTTGTATATATCCACTTGTCTATATAAGGTGCAAAGGGTATCACAAGACATGATCAAAGGAATACAAATATAAGGTAAGACAAATCAGAAGTCAATTCATAGTCTAAGGTAAGATGAATCAGAAAATCAAATCAAGTCCAATTACTGGTATGTGCTTAATTACACATACCATTTTCCATTCTAAACGATCTTAAACGACTAAAAACGTACCAAAAATACATTGTATTTGTATGTTTGCATTTGTATTGTGCAGGAAACGGATATTCAACCAAAAGGAACAAAAAGAAAGACAAAAACAAACAAATCCAAGCACAGGGTGGAAAGGGCAAAGTCAAAAGTCAAGCCAATTGAAGAAACTACAACTTGAGGGGCTAAAACTGCCAAACCTCAAGTTGTATTACAAAAGATACCAAGTTGAGGGACTATAATTGCAAACCGGGTAGAGATTACATTCAAGTTATACAACTTGAGGGGACAAAACTGCTACTTCCCCAAAAAGTCTTCTTTCCCGCCCAACAAACCCAGGTACAACTTGGATGTCCTCCCATACCTCCTCCCCTGCAAAACCACTCGACACCCTAGCCAAAATCATTTCATCCACCCTACTAACCCATCCCAGTTGTATAAATGCCAAGTTGGCAATCCCTCTCCATTCCCAAAGCATTTCGATGGCTGAGATTGCCTCCAAAGAAGCACAAATGAATTTGAAGGCTGGGATTTGCTTTAGGACTTACCTCACACAACAAGCACACTTGGTTGAAGCTCTCACAAAAGAAACACAAGCTGCAAGTCCAAGAGATGAAGACTTCGGCTATAAATAGAGCTTTTTGTAAGCCTTTGAGGCATCTAGTTTTTCTTTAGTTTTTAGTAACGAATTAGTTTTTAATCTTAGTTTAATTTTTAAGTCATTTACAGCTTTTACTTTCAGCTTTGTAACATTTTCAAGTTTTAATGCAAATTTAAGTTTTTAAGTCAATTTACATTACCAGTGTTAAGTTTCTTAAGCATATTGTTCTGTGTTCAAAAAGCTATCACCACAGCTTACTTATAAGCTGTTTTCATTAAGTGAAAATAAAAAGTTAAGTAGTTAAGAGAAAATCACAAATATCACTCTCAAATATACCACAGCTTATGTTATGGATGATAAGCCAGTTCTGGATGGGCTTATGGACTCTCACTAGCTTGTTTTATGCAAGCTAGAGCTTGTAGATTCATTGTTTGACCCTGTTTTGAGCAAGGGTGTTGTAAGTTTCTCTTTTTCTTGTTTTCTTATTTACTGTAGAACTGCTTATTAGTGCTTATTATTGACTAAAACCTGTTTATAAGTATTCTATTTTGTTATTTAACAATCTGTTTTTAATAATTAAGGATCAAATCAGCTTAATAATAAAAGAAAAATGATTTGTGAAAACTTTAAGGGGTATTTTGAACTAACAGTACTAACTCTTTAGTTAGTACTGCTAGTTCATTTTTGCTATTTTTCACTAGCAGTACTAACTAAAGCTACCAGTACTAACTCCAAGTTAGTACTGTTAGTTAAAACTGTTAGTACTGGTAGTTCATTTTAGCTTATTTGCTTATTTATTGTCTTTTTGTGTTTTGTTAGCTTAGCAGTACTAACCTTAAGCTAACAGTACTAACTTAAAGCTAGCAGTACTAACTCCAAGTTAGTACTGGTAGTTAATACTGTTAGTACTGTTGTTAGTACTGCTGAGTTTCCTTGCTTAATTTAGCTTAATTGCTTTTTGAATTTGCTTATTTAGAGTTAGCTTAGCTTATTTGATTTGTCTTAAGCTTATTTGAGCTTATTTGTGTCTTGGAGTAAAAGTTATAGGTGTTTTCACTATTTCTAGCTTTTATGCTTGTTCTAGCTTCTTTTCCTTGATTATCTTTGTGTTCATTTGCTTATTAAGTTTAATAATCAATCTTATCCTTGTGACATTCAAACACAAATCATCAATCGTCTAGCGATTTTCCATCTCTAGCCTCGTTGGGACATAACGACCCGGGAACACTCTATACTGCTTCCGGATTTATTGATTTCGCGAGATTTTGCCCCTTGTTGTATTTATATTATATATAGATAGATTTTAAGGAGTAAGTTTTGGCGAACCAAACGCCGATGCCACAACCAAGATTTGTTCTTGGAGGCTTTGGACAACAAGCAAATTGGATAGGACTTCATCATGTCTTCAACCGAGATAGTGTATAAATTAGAACCATGAAAGCCTTTAATTAATTCAACATCATCCGTATCTCAAATGTAGCAAGAATGCTTCCTGAATGCAACTTCCAGATCAGAGTCACAAAATTGTCCAACAAAAAACAGATTGTGTCCCAGTCCTTCCACATAGTATACCCTGGAAATCACACTATCACCAATCACATAATCTCCATAATCCATGATAGCACCAAAATGGTCATTCCCGAATCTAACTGTCCTGATGAACTTATTCACAAAATTCTTGAGCCGTGAGCGATCCCCCGTCATATGTTTTGAACAACCTGAGTCTAAATACCAAAGGACGATATGTATGACCTGCATTTGAAAACAAACAAAGATGGAGAGTTTGGAAAGTTGGATCCCCAATTTTGGTTGGGTTCCTGTTGGT